>PVIJ01008005.1:42958-77745 GCA_004024925.1 Scalopus aquaticus | reverse complement strand
AGCCAAGCCCAGAAATCATCCTTTCTTTCATCTTCCTTGGGCCACACACAATAGTCTCCTCTGTAGAGCAGCCAGCCCAGTCTGTGGTAGTGAGGGAGCTTGTGGCGGGAGACAGGCTCTAGGAAGATCGGCAGCAGCACTGGGGGCTAAGGGGCAGTCAGCAGGAGGGAGGTGGCAAGGCAGAGCTCCAGACAGCAGCCTGGGGTGCGCAGCACCTGGTGACTCAGCACGCAGCATGACCTGGATGCCTGCCATATTCTCTACCACATTGTCAACCACATCTTTGCCTGGCTCAAAATCCCACTCAGGGAGGCAGAGGCGCAGCCCTCCAGAGCAGGCAGCAGCTCCCCCACCACCCAGCCCTGGTCTTGCCTGCAGTGGGACACAAACACGTCATAAGGGAACCTCAGACCCGAAGCCAAGTCCTGAACAAGGCCTGCAGATAGAGGATCCAGGAGTTCCTGGCTTCGTGTAGGAGGGGCAAGAAGATCAATAGAAACAGCAGGGCAGAGCTCCCCAAAAAGAGTTCCAACCCCGAAGTATTGGGGCAGTGGCTCCAGAGAACGGGGAAAGGGAATTCTTGTGGTGGCCGCCCACCGTTGGCTGACACAGCTGTAGTGATGTGCCGTGTATGTATGTTCTGGGGGACCGCTCCAGCCAAGGCCTTACCCAGGCATTGGCACACTGGCAGGCCAAAGAGGCAGACACGATATACATGTACCAGGGCATCTGGGGACTGTGGTCCTGGAGGCTGCCATCCAGCACGAGGCCCGTCTCCTGGTCTAGCACTAAGACTTGCAGACAGTCCAGGCCCTGGAAAACAGCAGCAGACAGCGTCTCCACCCCGGTTTTAACCAGATGGAGCACCTCAAGCCTGGGCAGCTCACCCACTAGCTCCTCCAGCCTCACTGGACGGGGCTGGGCTCTGGATTGCAGCGCCTGGGCAGCCCCGTGATGCAGCAGGGCCTGGGGCTGTGCCCATCCCCCAGGCGCTGAGGTACTGGAGCCTGGGGAGTTGCCAGAGAAAGAAGCTGGAGGTGTCCTGGGAGCAGAGGGCCACCAAGCTATTGCCCAACAGGGAGAGGCGGAGAAGGGCAGGGAAGATCTTGGTGATGTTCTGGGGCCCCAGCGGCAGTCCCCAGCCTCTTAGAGTCAGGGACCGCAAAGATGGAAAGACACTAGGTGCCAGCTTCCAGTGCTCCCTGCCAGAGACTACCTGAAGCTCCAGGTTGGTCAACCCGTGGGCAGAGATAACACTGCCCCAGGAGGTCCAGAAGGGAGCTGAAGGCTCAGTTCGTGCAGACTCTCTGGGCCCCAGAAGTCCCAAGCTGGGGTCCATACTGTGTGGGTGTACTATAAGTTTAGAGTGGCCAGTATGGGCAGAGACAACCAGCCCTTGCTTAGATTTACCAGTGGATTCCTGTGTAAGTTCAGTGTCTCCAGACTCCTTAGGTCCTGGAATGCCCGGAGCTCCAGAAACACCAGCTGGTTTCCCTGAAGACACAGCTCCCGCAGGTGGGGCGAACAAGAAAAGGTGGCTGGGAGAAAAGCATGCAGTCTACTGTAGGACAGATCCGGCCCCACAGTCCTGACACAGCCCGGGTCTCGTTGGTGCACAAGGAGACACTCTGCAGTTCGCTGCCAGTCAGGTTCAGTCTCTGAAGTCTGGGCACAGCGACCAGGAGGCCTGGGCGCAGGTCCCTCAGGACGCTATTCATGAGCCCCAACTTCTGCAGGCTGTGGCAGGGAGCCAGGGCCTCCAGAGCTAGTCTCTGCATTGGGATGCACCTCAAATTCAGCTCCTGCAGCTCCAAGTGGGCAACTGCTGCTGTAGGCAGCTCGGCCGTGTCGGTCATTGTTGCAGACAGGGCATTCAGGCTCTGCAGCCCCAGGCCCGTCACAGCAGCTGCGTCCATCCTTGTATGACCCAGATATAGAGACCCCAGCTTGAGACCCCTAAGGACCCCAGGACTGGCCACTGTCAGATTGTTGTTGAATGACAGTCCAACACATCCAGGGTCCAGATGAGGAGCCGAGCACCAGGTCTGGGAAGACACTGGCCAACAGGCCCACGTCCTGAAGGCTAATATGCTTCACAGACAGCCTCCTCAGACTGGGAGGTAACTGGACACCCAAGTTCCCGTCCAGGGAGGAGCCTAAGAAAGCAAGGTGCTGGAGGGAGCTCAAGTTGCTGAAGGCATCAGGGGGTAGAAGGAGGGGCCTCATTTGGTGGTCCAGGAAAAAGGGCTTCCACAGCAGCCTCAAGCCCCAGAAAGCTCCTGGCAGGAGCTGAGTGAGACCGAGTTTCAGCCTCAGCACGTTGAGCCCAGGGAAATGGGAGAAGGCATCGGGGGGCAGCACGGAGGTGGAACCAGAGAGACAGTCCCTCCACGCTTTGTGGCACAGCCTCCAAGGCCTGTGTCAGGCTGCTCACAGAATTGCACTGCGCAAGGAAGGGCAGGTGGAGGCCACAGGGCAGATGAGGAAGAAGCAGGAGACCAGAGGCAGCCGGGAGCGTTCAGTGACTAAGCAGTTAGAGACTGTCCAGCCTGTGACCAGAGGGAGGGTCAGGAGCCCACCCAGCAGCAGCAAGTGCCCACCCATCTCCACACCAACCTGGTCCACAGAGAAGCAGAACCACAACCTCCTCATCGCTCCCCTCCCTTTTCCAGGAACCCAGACCCCATCCCCCCCTCCACACATCTATGCACAGTACTCACAGCAGTGCCAGGACACACTGCCCTCCGTGTGCCCAGGGAGGTCTAGAAGCAGGCTTGGAGGGACACAATACTTCCAGCTGCCAGGGGCGCTGGAACCAGTCTCAAGAGCTGGGGAAGTAAGACTCAGGGCTCAGGGCACGGAAGAGGACTACTCTTGGAAGGGGGCTGGGGTCTAACTTCTCTATCGTGGGGAGGTCAGCAGTGTCTCTGTACATAGACCCCACTGTGCCATTGCTCTGGGCAGTGCACTTCCCCTCTCTGAGCTTCGGCTTCCTCACCCTTGTTTGTTTCATTGCTGCAAAGGCTCCTTTCATTGCTGCAAATACAGATGGGTTTCAGAATGGGGTTTCTCCCCTCCACAATTCCTTCATGACTTCCCCTCCTTACTCCAATAGAAAGGAGATCTTGAGCAAGTCAGGATTTTAAAAAAGCAAAAGTTTTATAAGCAGAATAATACATCAAAGGGGTGCCTATGTGGACATCTTGTAATTCTCCACATAGAAGAGTCCAACGAGGCCCAGCTTTACCTGGGAAGACTATAGGGCTCCACTCCTGCCCCTCCAGTCTGGGCTAAGAAGAATGATCTCCATGGCCTTGACCTTGACCTGCACTACCAGGATGGAGTCAGGACCCCAATGGAGAACAGAAGGAGAAAAAGAAAGGAGCTTTATGATTATCTCAAACAATGTGATAAGACATTCCATAAAATTCAATCTATCTGATCATGATTTTAAAAAATACTAACTTAGAAGGAAAAAAAAATCCCTTGACTTGTAAAAGGGTAACCTCAGATCTAGAACAAACAATTCTTCAAGGTGGGCCACCTGCTGCATGCAAACGAAGCCAAGAGGAGACAACTCTCATTACTTCTGTTCGACATCAAGATGGAGGCCTTGGGAGAATAAAAAAAAAAAGAACAGCACTTAAAATTGTAAGTATTTTAAGATTCAAAAAAAGGGTCACCATTCATAAGATGCTATGATTATCTACATAGGACACTCAAGAATTTCCAGAAACAAATTATTTAAGTACCCCCTCCTGGCTTGTCTTCCCCCTTATATCCACTCAGGGGAGGAAGTAGAATTTAGATGATGAATGAGTTTGGGGGAACATAGGTATGTGAGCTCTGTGCCTTCCTCTTTCCTTTCGCTTTGGGAGTACACATTTTAATCTGTTTCATGCAGCAAGTTTTGTAATACACCCCACATGGGGCGATGTATGTTTCTTGTACTGTCTATAGAGCTCAATTTGATGGTTAAGACTAATTTGGGATTTGCTATGAGGAAGTCACGTGTCTGTATCTCTGAGTCACACTCTCCAATGTCAACTTTCAGTAGTAAAGATAAAAATTTATTCTTTGGCTTATTTCTCAATTGGTTCAGGAGTCAAGAATGAAAAAGCAGTTTCCCCAAACACACACACACACACACCTGTGCCCCTGAGGACTCTCAGATCATGATGACAGCGTGTGGTGCCCCAGTCCGTGCCGTGTCAGACCGTGCCAATCCCTAGGACAGAATCTGGAGAATTTAGCATTATAGTTTGGCAAATGCCAGACTACAGAATGCCAGACTATAGACTTTACCCTGTTGGCAGTTGCCTACCTGGCATTTGCAGCCAGGTAGGGATTTGCAGCCAGGTAGAAAGGAAGAAAATACTAGAGTGCCTCAGTTTCCCTTTGTTGTGGTAACTAGATTACTTTGCAGGTTTCATGGGACATGCTGGGATTCCTGCTGCTTTCTCTTCCTCCTCACCTTCCCCACTGTTCAGAGATGTCAGGGACTCCCTAACTGCCTGAGCTGGAAAGACCTTCTAGATCAATTTGTCCAACAACTCTTTTTTCGGAGGGGGAAACTGAGACCAGAGTGAAGAAAGGGATTTTGGGGGCCAAGCAGAAAGCAGAATCCTCCTTTCTTTGGCTGCCAAGAAATTCTTGAAATAGCAAAACTAACTACCATTTGTTGAGAACTCTGGACACGGCAGACACCTGTTTCTGTGCGTGTGGCCCGCGGCATTCAGGGCCCAGGTGCCGCTTTCCTTCTCCCGTCAAAGGTGAGATGGCCCTCGTTATGACTTCCCCATTTCGGTTTGCAGTGACAGTTGGGGTTTGTTTTTTTTTTTGTTGTTTTGTTTTAAAGATTTATTTATTTATGCATACAACCTGGGGTGTAGCCCAGAGGTGTGGGGGCAGTGAGAGGATTCACCAGAGACAGAGTGCGGAGCAGAACAGGCAGATCAACTGAGGTACACTGCCGAGGGGAGCAGTGGGCGAGGCAGGAGAGGTCTGCCACACCATGTGGGAATCTCCATGGCTGGGGATTGAACTCGTGCTGCAATGGCTGTGGATAGCTTCATAGTGCTGTGCTTAACCCGTTGCGCCACCAGGGAGGCCCCGACAGTTGGGGTTTGACTGTGAGTTCCATTGTTGTTATTGCCTTTGTGGCTTTGCTTTGGGTGTCACTGCCAGACAGCCCCCAATAAAGGATGCCCTTGATGCCTGTGATTTCAAACATCCCAAGGACAGACGAAAGAGTCTAAGGGAGGGATGAAGGGATATTCTCACTGGTGCCCAGGGCCAATGGTCATCCAGCCAGGCTGGAGGCTGGGCAGAGATTTGGAGAGGGGCTTGCTGTAACAGGAACTGGGGAAGTGAAATAGGCTAGGCCAACTGGACTCTCTTAGTTGAGGGTCTTTTTGTGTTCGGGAACAGAAATCAACCCAAACTACCCCAGTTGGAGCCCTAGGTCAGCTGGGCCTGGAGGAAGACTGAAGCCAGGGAGTGGACAGTCCAGCACTTGCCAGGAGCTTCCCCCTCCCACCTCTGCCATCTCAGCATCTATGTTCTCATTGCTCTCGATGGCCACCCCGCCCCAAGGGAATACTGACAGAACTCAAACCAAAGACCAATTTCGGGGGTACAGAAGCTCGACAACACTCCCCCCCCCACTCTAGTCCCGTTTACCTCCTCTAACCTCCCACCACCTCTGCTCAAGGTCTCTCTCCCATTCTACCTCCCCTACCCCACACTCTGGTTTTAATGTTCAACCACCCCCAACCCTCAGGGGTTTACTATGGGGGATGGGAGGGGTCAGAGAGAAGGAGAAGCCAGCATCTTCCTTTCTTGGGGACTGCTGAGAAACCCCACTCCATATGGCTCCCTGTCTGCACTGTGAGCTCACTGCAATGCTCTGCTTGGGGGTGAATGGGTTTCTCCACAGTTCTGGGGAGAGAAGCAAATGTTTCCTCACTCAACAAAGCAGCTGCTGCTCCATCCCAGAGGAGGACTAGCAGGTGTGGTTCTAAGGAGACATCCTGTCTGGGTTTCCTCATGTCCCCTTTCTTTTTGGCCCATAGGTTCGTTACTTAGAAGGTCTCCTTCTCAGACAGCCTGAGCATGGTTAGACACTTCCTCTGTTCCCTCATTTGCACCACAACTATTGCACTGGGCACAGGCTGCAGAGGCAAAGGAGATGGGGTCTTGGGAGGTTCATGGTGGACAGGGACGGCAAACCCACATAGCAGGATGGACCCTGAGGTGCCCTTGCTTCTCCTGCTGGCAGGCCACACTCCCTGTAATACAGAAGCAGCAATAATCTGAACCCTCAATCTCTAAAACTTTGGGAAAATTGGTGTCTTTCAGTTGCCTTTTCCCAAGGATCTCAAAATTCTTGAATGTTCTACCTGTCCATTGTGGCTGTCACTTGACACTTCTCTCTGCCACACTGGACCCCTGGTCTGGACCCCAATAGGCCTGCACTGAGGAGACCTGAAATCCTCAGGTTCTTGCTTCCCGCATAGTGTGGGCAAAGGCCCACACTGGCATGTTCCCAGAGAACCCCAAGCTCCCTCCCTACAGGATCTCATCTGGTCCCTAGTCTTTTAAATACCAGCTGTTTGCCAGCTTTACAAATCTGTAGCACCACTGACTTGTCCCCTGAGTTCCAGACTCATACATCCAATGGCCTATCTGTTGTCTTTACTTGGGGGTGAACAGACAAATGAAACTTAACCAAAACAAGTTCCTGACTTCCTGCCCTGCCAGGCCCAACCCAGCCTATCTCCTGCAAGCATCTCCCTTTCAAGGCACATTTCAGCACAGTGACACCATCCCTTCCTTGCTCAGTCCACAAACCTGAATGTCATTCCCGAGTCTTCTCTTTGCCCACCCCCAGCCCTGTTGAGGCCACATCAGGACCCGCCCTGAGTCTCCCTGCTTCTCCCCATCTCCACCACGAGCCACTGCATCCGTGGCCGGCATCTGTTGCCGAGATGGTGACGGTGGATCCTCACTCGTCGCTCTGCTTTCACTCCTGCCTCCTGCGATCCATGTTCCACTAAGAATCTGGAGTGAACTTTTAAAAATATAAACCAGGTCATTGTGTCACTCTCCTGTGTATACCCTCCAATGACTTCCCATCACATTTAGAGTAAAAATTTAATTTCTTACTCTGACCTACAATGCTCTCTCTGAACTGGGCCCTGCCTACTTCTGAGCCATCAGAGAATGCCAGCTACAGAGTGTGCTTGCCCTCGCCCTCCCTCCCCTCTCCCCGCCCCCCTTTGCCTAGTAAGTTCTACCGTACCCTTGAGGATTTTGTGTGTGTATGTTTGGTTGTCTTGTATATCTGTGCGTCTATTCTTACTAATCATCAGTAAATACTACAAAACTAATTAATTTTGCTTACAGGTCACGATTTTAGGAAATCTGTGCCTGGGACAAAACAATTCTCCTAGCCGTTTTAGAGGTCCTATTCTCCCATCTTATCTTTTTCCACAGAAAACAACTTTAAATTTAAAGCAAAAACATTCCAAAATACTTTGAAGTCTTTACAACAACGAAAACAAAAATAAGAGGGAAGAAAAGAAGACTAGAAATAGAATTCAAGGTCAAATCTTTGAGACTAAGGATTATGCTGAAATTATAAAAGCTATGGTACAAGAGCAATGAGACACACAAATCGTGGCTTTTTGAAGAAAAAGAAATGGCGACAGGAGCACAACATGGTTCTGTTTGTTCGCCCAGGAAATGCCAGCCCACTGCTGAGTCGGGCTGTGGCTCTCACAGGGGCTGGCATCCGGAGCCCCCTGGCATCTGGAGCCCACTGTGTGCCACTGTGTGTCTGAGCAGCAGGAGCCAGCAGTGAACCAAACATAGCAAATCCCTGAGCTGCGAGGTTTACTTCTAATAGAAGAGGAAAATCATTTTTAAAATAAGTTTGTATTATGAGTTCAAGGGAAAAGAATAAAGCTGCAACGGGGAATGGAGAGAACCAAAGGTGGGGATTGAGTTGCCATTTTATTGTATTTTATTTTATTTCTGATTATTGTTGAAGTCCCCCTATTTTACATCCTGCTGCTGTTTTGACAGTAAAGGAATCCCCCCCCTCCTCGGATGTAGTCCCCACCAAAGTATGCATCTTCCACCACCATAATTCACTGTGCTTTCCCTCACCTTACCCCCGTTTCTCACCCCTGCCACTCCCCACCTGCCTCTAAAGGCCACAGACCTATGGTCTGCTTTCAGTGACTGGTTATAAGGTTTGTCTTTGACTGACTCTTTGTTTGATTTTTCTATATTGCAGTTATAAGTGACAATAGCTGTTATTTATCTTTCTTCCTCTGGCTTAATTTGCTTAGTGCAGTCGCTTCCAGTTCCATCCATATAGCTGCAAATGGCATGAGTTTATCTTTCTTGATAGCTGAGTAGTATTCCATGGTGTATATATACCACACCTTCTTTATCCACTCATCTGTTTTTATGACTTGACATTTTAAATAGTGGTCCAGGAAGATCTCATTAATGATACGTGATATTTGAGCAGAAGCTTGAAGAACCAGGAGCTTGCACTATGCAGCTCTCTGTAGAAGAGCAGTCAAGGCAGAAGAGAGCAAGGGCAAAGGTCCTAGGTGGGGGTATGATTGACATGTTAATAGAAAAGTCAGGTCAGGGTAGCTGCAGTATATTGAAGCAGAGAGATGTAGGAGATGAGGTCAGAGGGTCATTGTAAGGACTTTGACTACTCTGAGTGAGACTTGGGTCATTATAAGATTTTCAAAAGGCAACTGACATGGTCTGATTTATACTGTAAAAAGCAGTCTTCAGGCCACTGTGATGAGAGCAGAATAGTTAAAGGTGGCAACAGGTAAGTGAGAACAGAAGCTGAGAGACAAAGGAGTCACGGCAGTTCTTCAGGCTTGAGGTCATATTGGCCATGATGATAGACTTGGAGGGGGAGAAGACATGGTGGAGACACTGGAAGTATTTTGAAGACAGAACTTACAGCATTGACTGATGTGTTTGACATGGAATGTAAAAGGACAAATCAAAGGTGATACCAAGACTCCTAAGGAAAAATAGGATTTTGACTTTTGAGGTGTTAAGAGTAAAATGAGCACTACATTTCCTGGTGGTGGTGTGAAATGATGTCAAATGCTACACATAAAAGGGGCTCAGTGTGTGTGTATGTGTGTATGTGTGTGTTTGCATGACAGAGAGACACAGACAAACAGATGGGGGGGGGTTAAACCTGCTTCTGTCTCTGGCGTGTTACCCGGCTTCTCTGAAATGCAGACCTAATCAGGCCAACTTCTCAGGGTGTGGTGGTTTGAAAACACAGCCACAATTTTTTTTGACACTATTTGTAAGCCAAGGTGGAGTCTCTTTCTCTTGCACAAGGGGAGACCTTAGTGCCCAGCTGCTAACAAGTCCAATATGGAGGAAGCCTTGCCACATGACTCCTGTGCTATTAGAAAAGCATCCACCTGCTTCTGACTCTGGGGACCCTCAGCCTGGGAACCCAGTTACCATTTTGTGAAAAGTCCAGGGCATAAGAAGAGGTCATATAGCTGTTTTAATTCACACCCATTGCCAAGGTCCCCTAAGCCACTGCTAGACATGAGTGACAGAGCCTTCAGATTCCAGCTGTCGCAGCCGACACCAAGTGGCACAGAGACAAGCTTCTCCTGCTAACTCTGCCCAAATTGCAGGTCTGTGAGCAAAATGAAGTTGTTTCTTCGACTAGGTGTGCTACGCAGCCTAGTGTCCTAGAACACTAGGAAAGTATACGAACATTCTGTGCCCTGGAAAGCCGTCCAATGATGTGGGTTGCTGTCAGTAGACTCCCGCAGCATGTCAGAACTCAAGTCTTTCTCAGTCAGGTGCCATCTCAGGCCAGGCTCTGAGACCTCCAAGCAGCAGGCAGCATGATGTGTGACAGCTCACAGCCATAGCTAGCCCCTCCTTCCGAGCGCCATCTCCCATCAGGTGTCGCCTTTGCTGCCAACCCACAGAACTCCATCAACACGCCATGTCCAACTGTGTCTCTACTTTTTCTTGCACTGTCCTTCTGCCTGGGAATGCCCTGGGAACCTTGACGCGCAGTTAGGGACTCAGGTCCCCCAGTCTTATCCAAGGCAGCGTCCAAAACCTTTCTGTGGGAAAAAAAATCTCCCCACTTCCTGAGGTTTGAGATCTGAAAGCCACTGCTTGAAATATGCAGGACCCACTGTTGTTTGGCAGTAAAGTTTCAGAGGACAGCAGAGTATTGTGGAAGATGGCGAGGAAGAAGGAGGGTGGAGGGGTTGAGATGAGCCGGGTAAGTTTGTGAAAGTGATTTTGAGTCATCAGATGGTCTCCTGTAGAGTGCCCCCCCCCCCAAGTTTTATTCCTTCCCAGGGCACATCTTACTTATGCTCAAGAGCAAGTCCCTTCCCAAGCTGCCCTCTCATTTGGCTGACCCTCACCCCCTCCACACTCTCTGCTAAGCTGACCCTTCCCTCTGAGCTTGCTTTTGCACAGCTGCTCTTGCCGGGCACAGCTGTTGTCTGCAGTGCCAGCAGTCATGCTGCCAGAGACCTGGGCAGTCACTCTGTGCACCCCTCTCCCTGCCCCTGCTGTGGGATTGCTGGGCACGCAAGCACAGAAGGCTCTCATTTACTGGGTGACCAGATGAAAATTACAACTGGGCTTTCTTTATGTTTCAGTCTGGCGCCTGTCCTTTCTGTGGCCCCAAGACCCGCAGCTTTCTGGGCCCCCTGGAAGATGCACAGCGTTAAGAGGCGAGGCAGACGGGGGAGAAGATTTCCTTCCTTCTGTGTTACAGGGATAACCTGGATGCTCCCAGGCCCCCCAGCCTGCAGGGCTAAGGAAGGCCACGTCATTTGGACACTTACTTTCCTATATCAATACCGCCCCGTCGTTAACCTCGGTAACCACCGGGCTTGGACTTATCTCAAGGTGACTTTGACCTTGGCATCTTTGGAAGTCCAGTGCTGTCTCCTGCTTGCTCTGCATCAGTCAAGGCTGCCACCACGCTGCGTCCTGCACTCTGCCCTGGACATTACCCCTGGGTATCGCTGGGGCCCATGGTCGCATTGCAGGGGCTGCCTCTGACTGCATGGTAAGGTTCTGCTGGACTGCTGGCTGGTGCCCGGGCCCCTCACACTGACAGGGCCTTGTCTTTCTGCTCCTAGGAAGACAGAGAAACGGGCTTCCTCCCGCTATGTTCTGCTCTGCCAGAAGGGAATCAGCAGTCTGCAGTGGCTCATGTTTAGAGAGGCTGTTATTTTACTGTTTACATCTATGGCTTCTTACAGATGCGGGACGCTGAGCCACGACCCGTCTGTATCACTCAGGCATGGAGCTGAGTCTCATTCCACTTTGCAGGTTCCTTCATTCATTCAGCTGCCTTTTCCTGAGGACCTGTTGTATTTAAGACACTATCCATTGCTTGTTAGTGCTATGAAGGCACTATTACTGTTATTTAAAAGAAATGACCATTTTTAGTGGCTTAAAACAACATACATTTATAATCCTATGATGTTGGAGGTCAGAAATCTGAACTGCATCCAAGAGACCTTTTGGGAGAGGCCACCCATGTTCTTTGATGTGTGGCCCTATGAGACCTTTCCTCTGCTTCGCCATCACTTTTCCTTCTCTGAGAAGCCTGGTGATGAGATTGACCCCCCACCTCGGTAATCCAGGATAACCTCCCCATCCAAAATCCTTCGTTACTCAGATTTGCGAAGTCCTATTTGCCATGTAAGGAAAGTAAGGTGTTCCCAGGTTTCAGGGTTGAGGATCCAGATATCTTGGGGAACCGGGATTCTGCCTACCACACTGGGCATTCAGATGAATGATTCTATCTAAGGGGTGCATAGTCGTTTCCTGTGATTTGCCCTCTGACACTACCCATTTTGCTCCCATAAGCCCTTTCACACTCGTTCAAACCTGAACCACAACCATGGACCTCACTCAGGTTCTTTTCTCAGGGGTGTCCTGTTCAGCCCCCTTCTAAGTCAGGATGAGACTATTTCCCTTTGGGGAGTCCTTCTATCGTCCACCACTTCCCCTCAGAAGCCCCTCAGAAGGTCCCCAGCCCCCCTGAGTATCACAGGGGAATTCAGATATCCAGGTAAGGATATTGAATCCATGGTGGAGGTGTGTCTATCCAGGTATAATCCAGGATAAGTTGCTTCCTGTCTCTTCTGTTTGCCCTGCCTCCCCCTGGCCACTCTGCACCCTTATCCACGCTGCCCTGGGCACGAGGGAACTGGCCTGTGTGGACCACATGAGTGCGCTGTCTTGTCCTCTGGCTTCATGGTGACTTCAGCCAGCGAGAACCCTGGTGGGAGATTGGAGGGCAGAGGACAGTGAGGGTCCAGCATGCATCCCCCTGACCCTCTGGGCTCGGACAAGTGCTCTTTCCTCGCAGACAGTCAGGCCTCAGGACGGTGAAGCTTTCCTGCACCAGCCCCAGGTGCTGCGCCATCTCTGAAGCTTCCCTACACCCTGCCCGCACATTATGATAAAACTTTCTCAGATTACCCAGTTTGAGTGTCAGCTGTTTTCTGATGAGATCCTGACTGTTCCACTCTCCAGAATACAACATCCAGGTGTCCCTTAGGCTTCGCCGGCCTGAATGACGTCATAGAATTTAGATCTAGCCTTCGGCAGCTTAACCAGCCCACACCTGAGGCACTGCGGGAACTCAGTGCCCTTTCCAACGTCTAGAATTCCTGAGCCTCACAATTGGGCACTCCCTGCACTTTCTCCATGCCTCCTGGACCCGTGCCAGGATCCACGCTGCCATTGACTGGTGCAGCTCTTCAGTTCCTTAGATCAGGCTTCTCCTGAGGCCCACAGCACCCCCTGTCTTTGGGTCTACCCCATAAGACAGCCCAGAACTGAGCGGCTTTGATGAGATGTGGATATGAGGCAGGACCCAAGTCGGGTCCACAGGACCCTGGTCCTGGCTTGACCTACGTGTGGCTGTGCCGCCTCCTGCCCTGATCAGCCATTTGCTAACACCTCTTTTGCACCAGGACCCTCCTCCCCCTGGTTTATTGAGAAGATGGGGTCATCCTATAGGAATTGTGTGGGGCCCCCACCCCACATCCACAAATAGAACCTTTTCACCACCCATTCTCACCGCCTCCCTCTTGTCTCAGAAGAAATGTTTCTCTTCTTGTTCAAGGCTCATCTCTGTATCTTTGCTCTTGGTCCCGCCTGTTCCTGCCACGCCTCTCTCTGCACAGAAGTGCCAGCTCCTCTTTCCACATCTCCACACTCTCCTCTTTGCCGGTAAATAATCTCAAAGGTCTCCCATCTTAAAATGAAACTCTCTTTTGTTCTCGATTTGATTATTTCTCCCTCTCTCATCTTCCTTTCTCTTCTAGGTTCCTCCAAAGAGTCATCTTACCCTTCTAGCTCCACACCCTCACCTCATCCCGAACCCACTGGCTCTTGTCCTCTGGGATAGCTGTGTCCTCTGTCCACGGGGGAGCTTCTTAAACCCAAAAACCAGTGGACACCTTTCATCCTCCTCTTACTGTCTCATTTTTCCAACTGTTTAGATTGCTCCCAACTATTTAGGTTGTGAGTCCCCCATCTCCTCCCCAAGGGCAGGGAACCTGCAGCAGAGACTCAGAATTGTCCTTTCCCTCTTTCTCTTTTCAACACCCCCTCCCCCAGAGTCATTACAGAGAACAGGCTGCTTGGCTGGGCTGCCCACTCCCCAGCCTCCCCCACAGCTAGGTGAGGCAGTAGGAGGAAGGATGTGACAACTTCATGGTCTTTCCAGTTCCAGCCTCTGTTCTTGGCCTTCCATAAACAGCAAAGGTTAGCCCTAAAACACGCCATCTCTCCCTGGACTAGCAAGAGCACACGCCTGTTTATCATAATCAAGTAGGCTGGATAAAAAAATAATTATGGGCAAACTTATTCAACAAACATTTTTTAAGGCCTTCTGTTGTGTAGACTGGGGTGCCAGGGGCTGTTGGGTGATGCACTGGGGTGCCAGGGGCTATTGATGATGCAGTGGGTACCAGGGAAAATAAGAATAAGCTGCCTAGAGCATTTTTTCTCTGAGAAGCAAAATCAACTCCATCTTTCCTTTACCTGCTTATCACTTTTCAATGGCTTCCAACTGACCTCAGCATAAAGTCCTGAATTCTTATGGCAACCATGCAGGATGCAGCCCCCCTCTACTTTTTGAAGCTCAATCCTCAGTTATTTCTCCCTTCCCTTCACTTCACTTTCAACCGCAGCAGATCCCTCAGGTCTGGAATGTGCTTCCTCTGCCGTGCTCGCCGGCCTTGGCCTACACAGCGGCCTGTGCTGAACGTGGTAAGCAAAGGTCTTGCAAGGAGGAGGAGAGAGGAAAGGAGGAGCAGGAGGAGGAGGAGGAGGAGGGGAGCCTGAGGAGAAGGATAAAACACAACCTCACAGTGAGCATTAATCTACACTTCATTTTCGTAAGGAAAGTTCTGCTTTCCCCATGTTACAGATGAGGAAACTGAAGCTGCGACTGTTCAGTAACTTGCTTCAGAGCACACTGTTAGGAAGTGGTAGAGCCGACATTTGAATCCAGGCCGTTCTGACCCCAGAGGACAGGCTCCCTAGGCCCATCATCATCTCTGTGCCATTCTTTAGAGCTCAGCTTCTGGAGGCAGGCAGGGTTGGGTTTGAATTGGGGGTTCACCACTTTCTAAGTGGGTGGCCTTGAGCAAGTCATTCACTCTCACTGAGCCTCAGTTTCCTCATCTGCAGAATGAGGGCAGCAGTAGAACCTCCCTCAGAAGGTGGTTGTGAGGTTAACGTGAAAGAACGCACTCAGAGTTTGGCATAATGCTTGCCTGGCCCTGCATTCAATGAAGGGAACAATAGCGTAGCCTCCCTCTCATCTCTTTGGCAAATAGCTCCCTCTCTTTTGCCCTGTCCAAGTTGAGGTTCTGCATCTTGTCACAGACACAACCTAAGAGCTGCTTCCCCCAAGGCCTCCTGGGCCCAGGCCCGCACAAGTCTGGGGAAGTAAGCTCGGGCAGGCAGAGGAATGGCCTGTAATTGATCTCAGCTAGAGCCGGGCAGCCCTGTCTTCCTCTGCTGGGGCCTCAGGAAGCAGGGTGCTGCCTGATTTATGTCCCTGCTCTACTGAGGATGACCTGGTGCCCTCTCTACGTGTTCCAGCATCAGACAAGGCCATAAAACAGAATTGGCGCTGCACATTTGTTCCTATCAGGGCCGACTTGTACACTGTGCACCCAGCTTAGGCCAATCCCCTGCAGGGCCCTCCCTAGCAAAGCTGGGGTGTGTGGCCACCCTGTGCGGTCAGAAGTTCGGGGACAGTGTACAGGAGGAAAAGTGTAATCTCGTGTACTCGCACAGCTCCAGGGACCATCGATCTGTGAATGATCCCCAATCCACATCCCCAGTGGCTGCCAGATGCTGCCTCCTGCATGTCCCACAGGCCCCTGCCTGAGCTCGCCTCTCTGTCCCCTCATCACCCTCACTAGGGCCACCATGCCTCGGTTAAGGAGCCGCTTCTTCCGTGGCCTGGCGTAGCATCTCTGTACTCCTGCTTTCTAGGCCTGACCACTCTGATTTATAATTAGGACAACTTACCACTGGTCTTTCCACCATCTGTCTCCATCTGTTTCCCCCAAAAGACTGCAAACTTCTAGAATGAAAAGGCTGGATCTGATTTATCTCTGTGTCCCCAGTACCTGGAACAGAAGCTGGCACAGCAGACTTGCCATAAGCCATAAGTGGATGAATGAATGCGTGAATGGATGAACGAGCAGATGGGAGAATGAATGAGCAATGAATGAGCAGAGATGGGCAGTTTATCATGAATATCTTCTGGAGTAGTTTTTAAATAAAGAACAGGGTTTCTTAAATAGAACCCCTAAAGTGCCACAAGGTTTTATTAACAACAATTTGATTGATCCATCACAGAAAAACTGATCTGAACATTTAAAAAATGTCCAGTTCTGAAAGCAAGTAAGTATAAGACTATATGACGGTGTGGCCCTTAGCCTCTCTAAGCCTCGGTTTTCTCATCTGCAAAATGGGAATGATAGCACCTGCCCTGACATAATGCCTGTTTTCTACTTTAGGCTCTTGTGGTAGATCATATTGTTAGTCCCAGCTATTTGCAGGACTCTCAGTAGAAGGTTTACCCATCTCTGCCCATTGCCCTGAGATTTGCAGTATAGGGGGGTGTGGGAGGCTGTGGGAGGGGGAACATACCTCACTGCCCCCTTTGGCTTTAGCTTAGGCCATTGATGGTGACTTTGGTCAGCGGAGTATGACTGGAGGAGACATATACCACAACCTGGCCGAAGTTTCAAGAACCATTGCCAGGTTCAACTATTTTTTCATGTGTTTCTGTGATAATCTGGACACCCAGTGTTAGCTTCAGCACTGTAGCCTCAGCACTGTGCCCAGGCCTGGCACAAAGCTGCTGTCCAATACAATGTGTTCAGTGAATGAATGAGTAAAAGAATGAGTTAAATTACTTAACCTTGCTAAACTTCAGTGGTAAACAAGGGGGATATTTAAAATAACTAAAAGGCAAAGCAGGGCCAGAAATAAATCAGAAAACATGCCAAGTGTTCAAGCCAAAGTTCTAGAACAGTGACCGTGACAGAGGTCAGGTATTAACCTTTTTGTTGCCGGATGATGCAAAGGTCTGGGGGGACCTCAGAGAAAAAACTGGGATGAAGAGGAAGTGAGGGATTTTTTTAGGGGACATGGGGCAGCAATCAATATGTCTAAATTAACAAGCATTTGAGGGTGTGCTGGTGCAAACCAGCTGAAAGCCCTGTCTGTAAAACGGGAAACTGATTTCTAGCTGATCATAAGGAGTTCTGCAAAAGGTCTTATCAATCAACTTCATGACATACGAGGAGAAGCAGGTCTAGAAAACATCAGAAGCTTAGAAATATTAGGACTAAAACAGCTGCTCTTCACCTTCTTGTTCCCCCACTCCAACCCCCACCCTCAAGACAGATAGACAAATCCTAATAACAAGTTCCAGGTATATGGGGGCAGGGGGAATACAATTCAATTTGAAAAGGGTATCAGCATCTGAAGAATTGCAGGGGGGCATAAAAGAACAAGAACTGGTGGCAGAAGAGACCAGGTCTCCCGTAGATTCTGGGAAGTTAGAACTAGGGGACCTTCCCATGAAAGGCCTGGTTTGCTGCCTCCCCCCGCCCCCCGTCCCCTGCCCCCTAGTGTTCCACACCTTAGACCCTTCCCTCCTCCGTGTGCTCCCAAAGTTCCCTGAAGCAAAAACTCGTCCATAGGAGCACAAAGGCTCTGCAGCTGGGCAGGCTCTCTGGTCTTGGACCCCCAGATCAGGACCCTTGATTTGCTTCTTCCTGGCTCCCAAGCAGCCCTTGGGAAACAGATCTCAAAGGCCTGGAAGAGGCAGCCGCTGGGAGTGAAGGCTGCCTTCCAGAGCTAGGGAGGAAAGAAATATGCCCTACAACTGACATCAGCGCAAAAAGGAATTTACTGTATAAGAACAGACTGTGTCAGAGTCCAAGGCTGGGAATGGCACTCGAGAGGCAACTGGGACCCACAGCACCCTGAGAAATGCAAGTATTGGTGTGGCTTTGCTTCCTGGCTGCAGACTGAACGCCTCTTTACGCCATGACACATGGTGGGAATGTCCCCCACCAACACGCCTGTGTGTGTATCGCCTCAAGAGAGCTGCCCAAGGCAGGCAGTGAGGCTACAGTTCCATGGTCCTGGGGAGGGGTTTGGGCTGCTTCAGCGGGGACCAGGTGCCCACCCTGACCAGTCATCTGTGCCCTGGGACGAGGGGCATCATCTCAGCGTGCTTGGCCCCTCTTTTCCCGACGCTGTGGACTCAGGAAAGATGGGGCCATTCCTGTAAGAGAGACACGGGGCAGGTCGCAGATGGAAGGTCCTTCTTCATGTGGTTTGCTCAGTGTCACTCAGCTAAAAAATGGCACACCCAGTTCAAATGATTCCTATGTCTTTTCCTTTGGCTCCTTTTGGATTTATGAAATTGTGGTTATTGTGCTGAAGGGTAGCAGAGACGAAGCCCACAGCCTGAGGCTCCATTTGGGGAACTGGGGATTTGGGGAACTGAAGGTGGTGAGTAGGACAGTGCCTCCCCCACGTTGATTTCCCTGCCAGACTGTGAACTGGGAGGGTTACTTGTGTCCAGCATCAGTCCTGGCAGGTAGAAGTGCTGGGTGACTATATATTGAAACGAATGAGTAAGTGAATCAAGGATTGTGTTTCCAAATCCCTATAGAGCTTGGTAAAAAAGAAAGAGCAATAGTAAGTACATTTGTGGAGCACTTAGTATCCCAAGTCTACATATATTAAGTTGTGACTCTCCACATCAAGCCAGTGAACTGGATTTTAGTATTCACTTTTCTGGGTAAGATGCTGAGGCTCAGAAAGGTTAAGAAATTCACTTGAGGGCCTCCCTGGTGGCGCACCGGGTTAAGCGCAGCGCTGTGGAGATGTCAGTGGCTGTCTGCGTCGCAATTTCACTGCGGGGCCCGGGAGATTCCCACATGGCACAGCAGACCTCTCCTGCCTCGCCCGCTGCTCCCCTCAGCAGTGTTTCAGTCAATCTGCCTGTTCTGCTCCCTTCTCTGTCTCTGGTGAACCCTCTCACCACCCCACACCTCTGGCCCGCACCCCAGTTTGTATGCATAAATAAATAAATCTTTTAAAAAAAGGTTCTTTAATTAAAAAAAAGAAAGAAATTCACTTGAGCACACTGGCTTAGTGGCAGAGCCAGTGCAAATCTCAGCAGCCTGACCGCACAGCCTCCCCACTCAGCCACCACACCCCCCAGCTCAGACTTAGAGAGTGAGGCAGCAGCTGGGGCTGGGGCCCAGGAATCTGCATTTGCCTAAGTTTCACAGGTGATTCTGATGCCCAGATAAAATTAGGCCTAAAATTGTGAATCTAAAAAATTAGCCAGGGGCATGTGACTAGAAGAAAAAAGGCTACTTCCAGGATTTTGAAATTTACCTGATTCTGTGAATGCAAGGCCTGCTGAATAATGCTGCTTCCCTTTTGTGAGGCGGGAACTCAAGCCCGGATCAATTCCATAGAACCCTCTGGGGACCTGAGAGCAGAAGCCCAGGGGACCTGCCTGCGCATGTTTTCCCAAGGGGCTCCCACCGCAGGCCACCGTCCTCGTCCTGTCCTCAGGAGAGCCAGGCCAGGCTCTGTACCTGCCCAGTCTCTGGACTTTGATCTCCCATCTGACCTCCTTCTCACCCCTGCTCTGATCTGACAACTCCCGCTGGGTTGACCCCATCTCTGACCCCAGCCTGCCCCAGTTTTCAGCCTCACTGCTCCAGGCTGATCTCTCACTTGATGACAGCTCCAAGTAGGACAATATTCCTATCTGCCAGGAATCGGGGGAGCAAGACGTCACCTCTTCTAATGATGTAGTGACGAATGGAATAGTCACGTCCCAAGAACTATGACTTTTAGAGTGGAATTCAGGTATCCTAAACCAGCGCTGACACATCACTGGCTGTGGGTGTAGAAACAATGAGAGATAAAAAGCCCTTGGTACTAGCTGGAGCAACCTTCTTTCATTCACAAAACAAATGGCTATTGGGAGCTGATTCTGAGATAGTTTCTGCATTAGCACTGGGGACAAAAATAAGGGGGTAGGGAAGGAAGAAGTTGTCTCTGCCCCCAAGGAATTCTCTTATGGCTGATTCCCACCCAAAGAAGATAATGTTTCAAAGACTATTCAATGAATTGGACCAAAGACAAGAAAGGCTGCAGGGTTGCACTTGCAGAGAAGGGGAGGTTCTAGCTTTGGCCAAGTTACCAAAGTCCCCAAATATGGGACTGGTCCCTGGAAGCTTGGGGGAGTTGGTGCTGAGCTTCAGAACACAAGTAACTTTTTTTTTAATATTTTTTTAAAGATTTATTTATTTATACATACAGCTGGGGTACAGGCCAGAGGTGTGGAGTGGTGAGAGGCTTCACCAGCGACAGAATGGGGAGCAGAACAGGCAGATCAGAAATACACTGCTGAGGGGAGCAGCGGGTGAGGCAGGAGAGGTCTGCCGCACCATGTGGGATTCTCCCCGTCGAACTCGCATCACTGCTGCCGATAGCTCCACAGCCCAGCGCTTAACCGCTGCGCCACCAGGGAGGCCCCACAAATAACTTTAAAAAACCTAGATGTGTCTGTGTACCAGAGATGAGGCCCAGGGTTGGGTCATCTTCCTGGAGGGCAGAATCAGGGTGCATACCCTAAACACTAGTTTGATGTGTGGTCTTAGACAAGTCACATTCCTTCTCTGGTCCCTGACAGGGCCAAACCATTTCTTTCTTGTCTGCATGCCCAGCTCCTCAAAGAGTATTTTGTAAGTGTTTGTTGAATGAAAGAATGAACCTCTTAAGTTCTTTCCAGCTCACTTTTGATATTGTGAATCTATGAGTTGGAGACATCTTTGGGAAAGAATGGTATTGACCAAGAAGAAAAAGGTCAGTTCCATTCCTGGGGAATCTCAGGTCACATTCCATTGTACAAGTGTGTGAGCTGCCTCTCCCACACCCTCTCTCTTCATCCCCTTCCTTCTTTTCCATCTACTGCACTCCCAAACATCTTGTTTGGGTTGAATTGTGTCCTCCAAAAAATGATATGTTCAAGTTAACCCCTGGTACTTGTTAATGTGATCTTATTTGGAAATAGGGTCTGAGGTGTAATCAAACTAAGATGAGGTCATCCTGGGCTACGGTGTTCTAATACTAGGACTGGTGGCCTTATGGGGAGAAAATTTGGACACAGAGGGAGAGTGCTGTGTCCTGGAAAGCAGAAATTAGAATGATTTCCCCATAAACTAAGAAGTGCCAAGGATTTCTGGCAACTCCCAGAAACTAGGAGAGAGACCTTGAATAGATCCCCCTTTGAGTACCAAAAAGGGAATTAACCCTGCTGACTCCTTGACTTTGGACTTCTGGTCCCCTGAACTGTGAGAGTATAAATGTGCATTGTTTTAAGACACCCAATTTGTGATATTTTTGTTACAGCATCCATGGGAAGTGAATATAGCTACCCAAGGCCATTATTTGGAAATTATGCTCACTAATGCATGTTAACAGAACCCTGGAAAGTTCCAGTGGCCCTGACATATCTCCAAATGTTCACTGAGGATGAGTCATTGCAGTGCCTATTGTGGTTCTCTGAAACCTGAAGCCTGACTCACCCATGGGAGAAGGAGGAAACCCTTCCACATAATTGTTTAGCAAGAAAAGAATATTGGGGGTGGGGAAGAGAGTTGCCAGCTGCTTTTCTTCCCCACTGGGGACAACCCAAGGAAAAAAAGGGGCTTTCATCACAATGACGATGTCACAGTCATTTTACTTTCACTTATTCAGTAAACATATATGGAACACTTACTCTGCGGTGCGGGGCATGGCCAGGCACTGGTTGGGGGAGTGGTATATGAATGGGGAAGGAAACAGAACACACATTCTGAATTCTGTGAGCCACACTGGGGTTGGAGGCCTGAGACATAGTGGATCATTAGCATGGACTTGGGAATCAGAAGTCCTCGCTTAGATCCTGGCTCTGCTCCTGCCCTTCATTGTGATCTTGGACCAATGACAATCTCTCTGGGCCTTCAGCTTACACTAGGTATTAAATAAGATGATGTAAATAGCAGGCAGCCAGGGTAAGTGCTCAAAAAACTTACTTTCATTATCAGAGAGCAAAGATGGCCACCAAGAATAGCTCTGTAAAAGAGCAAGGTGATTAGGCTCAAGCAGGACCTCTGTCCAGTCCAGGCCCCACCACTGTGAGTTGGAATGCTCAGAACAACTCTGGCGGAAGTTAGTCTCATTTCACAAACAATGTAACTGTGGCTCAGGGATATACAAGACCTTGGGCAAGTTCACAGAACAAGAAATGTGGCAGAGTCAGGGTTCAGACTAGAGCTGCCAAGCACATATTCTTCCTATTCCTGGGCAATATTTATTTACAAGTGGGGGTCAGGGGTAGGATATGCTTGGGAAAGAGCTAGAGCACTTTGCTTAAAGCTGTGGTTACTGCTATAGAAAGTACATTGTTTGGACTGAATTTATATGTTTATTTAGTTTAATTAGCAAATACATCTCTAGTGCTTACTACAGAGTATTCTGAATACTTTATGTTTGTAATTTACTTTATCCACTCAAGAACCTACAAAGTGGGCACTGTATTATTCCCATTTTGTAAATGTGGCACTTGAAACAGAGAGGTTAAGCAACTTTCCCAAGGTCACACAGATAGCGGGTAGCGGAAGCAGAATTCACACTGGTTTCTTTGATTCCAGAGACAAATTTCGTAACCACCAGTACTGTGATATCTTTCAGGAGCAGTGGTAGGTTGGCTGGTAAAGTATGCATGTCAGAGGAAGGGAGGAGGATTAACACCCCCATACATTAGCCACCCTTTGGTGCTATTGCTGCAATAAGACCATGAGTAATTTGACCCATAGAAGGTGAATGACAGGATGGGGACTGTTTAGCTCTGAGTTTCTGAGTCAACAGCTTCTCATCCCCTGGCCCACTTCCTGAAAATTCTTTGCGCCTCAGCTTTGGAAACCCTTTGAGCACAAAAAGCTCATTTCCTGTGGCCAGGAAGGACGGGACAAGTTCCTCTCCCTCATTAAGGCACTCATAAAAGTGTTTCAAGGAGCCTGACTTATGGCTCCACTGTTTGTCAAGATCCCCTTCTGCAAGGAGCCACTCCGGTAATTTGGTGCTAGGAAATGTGCAGGAGAAACCAGCTCCTTTGAGTCCAGGAATTATTTATGATCCTAAGAAGAGAGAATGTCATTTGGAAAGATAACAAGCCTCCACCAGCACAACAGTCTGCTTAATATGCCGCGAGGGATGGGAAGCAGCTTCAGAATTCCAAAGCCAGCTAGGAAACCTTGATTCTGTACATGTGGGTTGTCTGTTCTATAAAAGCTCTAGGGTCATAACAGCCAACATTTATGGAGGGATTACCTCTGAGGCAGAGCTTGTGCTAAATGTTTCTTACATGTTAATTCACTTAATTTTTTTCACATTGCCATCGTGTTTTACAGATGAGGCAACTGAGCAACAGAGAGGTAAATTAACTTGTCCAAGGTAGCACAGCTACTAGCCAAGTCAGGATTTTAGAGCAAGTAGATCTGCCTCAGTCACAGCTTAGGAAGAAATGGGTTTTAAATTAGCCCAGTAAGGTGAAATGTGCATGTATCCAAATTTACCTTTACTAATCCCCTAAAATGCCTATAAAGTGTAGTATATTTGGCCTGTTATGTGTCCTTGACCAGTAATTTGTTAGAGAATCACTGAGCTAACCTAAAGGAAGGTGCAAAAGGAAAATCTATATGCATACGTTTATACTTTTAAACTACTCTGCCTTTAGGCAGACTATCAAATCCCTGGTGATAAACATAAAGAGGCAGAGAATTCTCTAATGCTCCTACCCCTGCAGGGATGATTCTATTCTCTCTCAACATTTAGCCCCCCCCCCCCCACCTTAATGTATATCACCAACACATGATAATCTGCTGTAGGGTTAAGAGAAAGCATAGTCACATCCTTAAAGGAGAGGAAAGTTCTGTTAGAGACAAGCCTAAATTAAATGAACCTGGTATAATGAAACACCATGAACTAGCTTTAGAACCAAATAAACCTAGATTTGAACCCTACGTCTGCTACTTACTAGCTGTGTAAACTTGGGCAATTTGCTTAACTTTCCAAAGCCTCCATTTCTTAGTCTGTAAAATGATCACATATCCCCGTTGAGAAAATTGAATTTTAAAGTTTATAAAAGTGAGCGAGTGTATAAATCATACTAAATAAGCACTAGTTTTTAATGCCTACTTGCCTCATTTTTCCTCATCTGCAATATGGGCTTAACTATTCTACCTAGTAACCTCAAAAACCATTGTCAGGAAACGCTGAAACACTGTACAAAGTTTGTGTGAGGATTTTCTGAGCTGCTTGGTGTACCTGTAACTGTGAAGAAGTGCTGGGAGACCCCTGCTGGCAGGAGTCTTGAGTCTAAAATCAGAAAGGCTTAGATCGCCATCTTTGTCAGTTTGTATGGCTGTGTGACTTCGGGTGAATGACCTAGCCTCCCTGAGCTTCCCCTTCTGTCAAGTGTGGTTAACACTACAGACATCACAGGGTTACTACGAGAATCATATGCTGCAGGAAAGTGTTATGCACGTGGTAAGCGTTCAAAAAACGTTTGCTGAATTTGAGTGTTTCTCAGCTGAGCCAGATTCAACCTCTCTCCTTCCTCGTGGTGGGAAAAGCGCCCAAGCTCAGGTAGGGGAGATGCTCCCGGGGGGCCTTTGGGCTCCAGTGCCTCCCTTCTCCCTCCCCCCTCGTTGCCATGGCCACCGGTTCAGCCCGGGAGCAGCACCTAGGCGTGTTCATCCCAATCCCCGCCTTCCCAGAGTGACCATTGGCTGGAGAGGCCACGTGACGTTGCTGGTATGCTAATATATGGTAATAGCCCCACGCCCCTCCTCCCCCGGCCGTGTCCGAGTAGCCAGCAGGGTGCGCGGCGCCGAGCCGAGGGGGCGGGCTGAGGGGCGGCCCCCGGGAGAGAGCGGCCAGGTGGAGGAGGAGCGCGAACGCGACCGCAGGTAACGGGCGGGCGCGTGCGCGCTGGGGCCGGCTCGCCGCGGACGGGCAGCGTGCGGGGGACACGGGCCGCCGCGCTGCTGGCTTAACCCTTTGGACACCCAGCTGTCACGGCTGGGCCAGAGCGCGACGGCCGGGCCGCGTCGCGCGAGGAGGGGCATTGCCGTGGCCACGGGCAGGCAGGCGGCAGGCGGCCTGACCTGCGATCCGCAGCGTGGGGCCCGCGCGGGGACCGAGCAGTCCGGGCCGGCGACCGTCGGCCGCGGGTGCCCAGGACCGGTACCCAGCCGCGACAAGGGCGGCGGGGGAGCTCCGGAGCCGGGACTTGCCGGCCACTGCTGGGAACCGGCTGAAGTACCCGCTCTGGCCGGGTTTCTCCGGGGGCTGAGTCCCTCCCACGCAGAGGCCCTGGCGCGGCCTGCGATGCCTCTGCTCATCCAGCAGCGTGCGAGGAGACCCGGGGGTCGGGCCTGACCTCGGCGCCCACTCCTCAGCTGCGGCCTGACAGCCCAGCCGCCAGGCACTTTTGACCCAGAGTGAAGCTGGCCCCCCCCTCCCTCCCGCTGTGGGACCAAAGCAACACTGGTGCTGGGGGCTACCAGCGGAGGGAACTGGGGATTGTCGGTGCTGGGAGGCGAGGACAATCCCCTAAAGGAAAAGCAGGCCCCAAGAAGTGCCGGGTTTGAGAAGGAGGGGTACCCAAGAAAGGCAATGGCCCCTTGTTTTCTGAGCTGGGATGTTGACCAGACATTTATGGGAAACGGTCACTGCTGGACACCTGGATCGGGTCTGTCATGTCCAGAAGAAGCGGCTGTTTTGCGTGAGTTTTTGACAAATTTCTTATAAGGCAAGGTTTAAATTCATCTTCTTCCCTCGATCCCTTCCTCCCCCCTCCCCGGGTCTGCTACAGTAGTGTCTTCTTTTAATTATCCCCCCTACCACCACCACGTCACTGGGACTGGTGGCAGCTTTAAGCTCATGGTGTAATTTAGTTTTCACCACAATAGAAATGGTAGGATGGGCCATGTGCCTCTAATATTGAGCTTGCCCTGGGAGTTTCTCGGAAGTGTGGGGGGATGTGTCTATCACCAGCACGGATGAAAAACTGGCTAATGTGCCAGTGATGTCAATAGAATTTCCTTTATGAATCAAAAGTCGTTGTTTCTAAATCAAGGAAAAACGTGGTTACACATGAAAAGTACCAGCAACCAATTTGATTTTTGCAAGTGAAGTGCAAATTGCACTTCATGCAGCTCTTGATGTCTTTTATCACACAACAAACACTTTTATATGCTAGGCATCTTGGGAATGCAAAGATGAATAAGATAATTAGTCCTTGTCTTCAAAGAAATAGTGGGAGAGATGGAAATAAAATTGCGAGTAAAGTCATAACAGCCTAATAGATGTGAATATAAAGAGCTGTGGGGGCACAGAGGAAGGAACAATTAACTGTCTGAGAGGGACAGGGAAGTCTTTCTAGAGAAGAGCAAGTTTAAGCAAGGCCTTGAAGGGTGAATAGGAGTTTGCCTTGCAGAGAAGACTGGGAATGACAGGATGGGCAGCCAAAGCAGAAGAAACAGAATCCAAACACTTAAAGAACATGGTGTCTCTAGGAAATGGAGTTATATTGCAGCCTTGATTTCCCCCCCCCCCCCTTTCTCCATAGTGTAACTCAAAAAGTAACCTAGAATTTCTAATTCCTATAATTTTTCAGTGGTATTGACCTTCTTATTTGCTCCACCCTTCTTTCCTCCCATCAGTTTTCCTGATCCTCACTCTTAGTCTCTGTCACTCATATCTTTCCATAGAAATGTCGAACATTTGGACGTTGGGAAGGGGATAATTTACAGTAACTCCCAGGTAGAGGGCCTGAAAATTGAGCATAATTGTGTGGCCTTGGCAGTGTCATCTGGGAGGGCAAATCTAGGCAAATACACTATGAAGAAACTAACAGTAAGGTCACAACCAGGGAGGCAAGGCTCAGTGTCAAGTGTGTGAGGTCAGATTTGTCAGTAATAAGATCAGAAACTGGCAGGGTTCTGGAACAAGAGAGGATTTGGACTGTGGTGTGGGAACAAGCAGATCAGGACTGAGGCCGTGAACCACGCAGAAGTGAGAGAGCCCACTGGTATGTGGTGCCAGTGTGCAGAGCAGGGCTAGATCTGACAGCTGCCAGCAACTGCAGAAAAGGACAGCAGCGTGTCCTTGGTAGAAGGTTTCCAGTATATTCTTCTTTCTGTTCTCTCCCACCTCGCTATTATTTATCTGATCCCACTTTGCACCCATGGTGCTTTCATTGGACTGCTTTTCCTGAAGTCTTAACTCCCAGAGCAGAGAAAAACCTGTTCTGCTGCCGTAGCATCCACCTCTGGAACTATAAATAGTGCATTTTACCCCACAAGCCATCAACTAGCCGGGCTATGTTTACTTCCTGATCATTTGGAAACAGTGAGGATGGGCCAAGAGTTGTAAAATAGACCTCATCCCCAAAAATCACCTAATGTTTGAATCACTTTATAGCCTTTTAGATTTGCTTAAACCAAAATTTATTTTTAGAATCGATTACAGTAAATTTTTGGCAAATCCCATTTCTTGAACTCTATGACAGATCAAGCCACATGAGGAAGGTGACACTGGGTGATCTGTCTAATGTGCCCTGCAGAGATGGATGGTTCTGTAAATGCTAGGGAATCTCGGGTGCTATTTAAGCAGTCTTCCCCATCAACATGTTTACTGAGCACCTGCTTGTGTGCAAATACCGTGCTTTATTTGTGGCTTGAAGGAGACAGCAAAATGGAAGAGGTGGTACAGCATGAGGGTTATTCTCAGCTACCCAAGGATTTGGATCACAGTTCTTCACTTGCTTGGGCAAGTTGTTTGGCATTGTTTCTTCATCTATAATAATTCCATCTACTTCATGCAGTGTGAAGATTATAGGTAAGGCAGTAACGCAGTAAATTTTCAAAGTGCTAAGCATGTAGTATTATAGTAGTTGAAAAAAGAGAAAGACCATGAAAGAATATGATTGTCAAGGAAGACTTTTTTCAGAGGCATGGTGAATTTTGTTATGTAAACAGAAGGAAGGTGGAAAAGGATTTCTAGACAGGGGAAAAAAAGAATGTTCGTAAATACAGGACTGGAATATGGAAGAAAGCACTCAGGGATCAATTGGTAGCATTCTCAATCTGTCAAGACAGAAAAGTTTCAGTAGAGAAGTTGTAAAATTGCAAGGTTTGGTCGAAGCGAGATCTTAGCAGGCACTGAATGCTGAGCTAAAGATTAGGACTTTTATCCTGTATCATGGGAAGCCTGAAGATAGTTGGTTCAGGAAGTATGGGGTCATGGAAACAGTATTTAGGAAGATTCTTAACCACAGTGTGGAGAATAAACCTTAGCAGGGACAACTGTATGGCCTGTTACTTGATTATTTAAATAGTCTAGGTGTGAGAAAATAAAGGCTTGAATTAAGAGATGGCAATGAAAATAAAAAGAATGGATCCAGTAAGCATATAGAGGGAAAGTGAACTTCGTGACTAACTGGATATGGAGGACAAGGAATAAGGAAGAATCAAATTCAGCTTTCAACATCGGTGACAAAATTAACAGAATTAGGACAGACAGAAAGGAAAGGCAGTTTGGGGGAGAAGAAGAGCAGCGAAGTGCTAGATATCTTGAGGTGACACTGGAACTTGTAAGTGTACATATCCCTTAAAGGAATCTGGAAGTGGAAGGGGAAGGCTAGTGTTCAAAAGAGAGAAGTCAAGGAGTCTTATTATAGAAGGTGATAATTGAAACCACATGATTAGCTTAGTTCACTAGTGGTAACAGCACACAAATAGAGTACAGCAGACCAAAGGTTGAAGCTTGGAGATGACCCACATTGGGAGAGGTAGGCAGAAGAAATGGGGACAGAACAATAGAAAATAAGTAATATCAGAGAAGCTAAAGAACTTCGGATTTATTCATCAGCAAATGTATTCTCCTTCCAGCCATCTGTGTACCTCATAGGTGCAAGGCTGACCTGACATGCTGTCAGCCCTCAGGGTGTACTAGCATAGAAGTAGAGAAGAGAGGGTTTGAAGCAAGAAAAATGGGTCAGTAATATGAAATTGTGCAGAGAAAGTGAGAAACGTCCATTTTACTTAGTAAGCAGGAGATCATCAATAACTTTGGAAAGTAACAGCTTCAGCTCAGTGGAGGATGGGCAAGGGGGTATTGAACACCAGATTAGAAGGGATTGTGGCAGGAGCTGCAAGTAGGAAATGGAGACGGCGTCTAGATCCCTGTGTCTGCTGGACGGTAAAAGAAAGGAGAGAAATAGGAAAGTGGTTTGAGAAGGTAGAAGAGTCAAGCAAAAGATTTTTATCTCCGTCATCTCTTATTATTTTGGTTGTCCTAGAATGGCATCCTCATCCTTTCATACCCTTAATAGTGTTTCAGCAGTTCTGCTTGGTAATTACCCGCATGTTTCACTGAACAGTAACAGTATAACTGCCACTTATTGAATGCTTACTGTGTGCTAGGCACTGTGTCCATTCTGTCCATTACCCCATTTAACCTTCACGATACTAGATTATACCACATAACCTCTTGGAAGTGTGGAGAGGCTAAATCAGTTATCTAAGAACACATAACAAATGACTGACAAAGACTTAGATCCAGCACTGACTGCACCCCTCTTTGGAAGGTCTGTATTTGCTTACACTGTACTTGAGACAGGGGCAGCTCCACATGTGGCCTGTGCACCCTCCAGGGCCCTGTATTCAGAAGGGCTGCAGGCTTGGTTTAATACTCTCATCCCCATTTTGAAATTCTTAATTTTTTTAACAAAAGCCCTGCTTTTTCATTTTGCACTGGGCCCCACAAATTTAGAACCAGTCCTGCCAGAAAGTATCAAGACTGCCTCAACTGCATGCTGCACTGTATCATTTGTTTGAGTTGTGTGGCCTAAAGTTCTTGCAGTGTCATCACACACAGTCACATCTTCCTGTGGTCCTCTCATTTTGGACTATGAGGCCAGAAGTATGAAGGGCAAAAGGGGGGTACTTTGAAATTCAAGTAAATACCCAGCCAACATGAGGAGAAGGGAGAATAAAGAGGCAAGGAATTATTTATTCGGAACAGCTTCATCCATCATATCTTGAGCATATTATTGGATAAAGTTACAGCCCTGATGCAGTTCTTAATCTCAATTTAAATAAGAAATGAGTTCATTTCTAGTCCTTTGTGGTCAGATTTCTCTTCCTCTTTTTTTTTTTTTTTTTGCTTGTGAGAGACAATGGAGACCATTTTTTCCAACCTAAAATAGATATTAGGGTTTAACAAGTATAATAGAACTTCTCTGCCCTAACCTGGTGCCTTTTTAGCCAGGTGGATGCCACCCTTTCACCCCAGTATCAGGACCCCCCCCCCAGCAGCCTTAACCCACGTAGCCCATTTACCATTTGTCCTGAACGCTCATGTTCTGCCCTTTGTTGCCCGTTCTAGCCCTCAGCTTCCATATGAATCATAAAAAACAGAAAAATTTAATTTTTGATTTTTGGCTTTCATTTTTGGCTTTAGAGTGACTACTTGGAACTGGCTACATATTAAGTTTTTCTTGTTTTCATGGTTATTGCTCTCTCAAAAATAAATTTTTCTCACCCTCTTTGTTACGCACCCTCTTGCTACGCCTACTCCTCATCTCTAAGTAATTAGACCAAGTACTGCCCAAGTCCTAATACCAGTGATACTCACTGACCACTTGACCACATTCTACACCAACCTACCTACATGCCTTTTTGGAGGAGGCCAAAACAAGACTGAGTTTGTGTCGCTTCCTCCCATCACCTGTCCCATTCAGAGAGCTTATTCTCACTTTCTACTCCTAACATGGACCAGGGGAGCCTAATAATATGGGAGATTAAAAATATGAAGAAATTTAGGGGATAACCTTTCATGTACATCATATGACAAAATTTGATGGCCAGGTATTCTCCATGGTGCCCTATCTGCGTTGCTGGTATACTCTGTAAAGCATTGTAATAGTTATCTGCTGCCGTATAACAAGTTAGCTCCAAATTTATTACCATTAAGTAGCAGAATTCTCTATTTTTAAGATTTAATTTATGCATTACATCTGATAAGCACTTCCCAGCTTGTTTTTAATGAGCTAGTGTCTTCCTATCTCCCTCTGTACTTCCACAGCTCCTTGTTGTAATTGCTAGGGACTTTTTCTTACCTGTAGCTCTTTAAAAAACAGTCCTTGAACATAGTAGGTGTTCAATTACTGATTGTCAAATATGCTAAAGAATAGTTTGTACCTTTATTTGCTTTTTATGCTTTTCTTTAGAAAATTTACTCATACTGCAAAGTGCCTAACCTTGTACCCCCATGATGAATATACCTTTCTTCATCTCCCTGTCAAGGAACTCCTATGTCATCGTCGTGGCAGTTGAAATTATAAAGAAACCATTGTATTATGTCAAAGACTTCCTGACTTGCCAACTCATCTACTCCAGGGACCACTTGAACTTGTTTCTGTTTATAAGTCCCGGCTCACTCCATCTATACTCTGAAGCCAATTCTGAACCTTGTTAGGGAATCTTATAATGAGTCCCTAGTACAAAGACACTGGTTCAATAACAAAGTCAACATTGCTTCACTATTTAGATATTTGACTATAAACTTTATGAAGTTTATAGTTGTGTCTGGCATGGTCACTTCTGTGTTCCCAGCGCTGAGCATTAGTAGATGCTTGATAAATACTTGGTGAATGGATTAATGACACTTCATTCTTCATATTCCTGCCCCATTCCTGTTATCCAGTCCTGACCTTTGACCACCCAGCATCTTAGGCCCAAGTACGTCATTTCATGTAGTCTAGACTTGTGTCTTGGTTCTTGACTGCCCCACTCCAACTACATACCATAACTGGTCTTTGGGAATTTTGCCCCTTGCTTACTGAAAACCAAAGTACCTCTTCTCTCATAGTCTTCCTAACTAATAATGTTGGCTAGATGCCCTTAAAAGAATATCCTTTTTTCTACCTATAGCCAGGAAGACCCAACATACATACTAAATTTATTTTTAAATATTTGAACTGAAAGAACTACATTCAAATTTCAAAAGAAAGGGGATAGGCCCCGTAAGTGAGTTTGGGCCTGAAACCCAAACCCAAAATCTAAAATTTTGTGAGTCTGTTAAACCTGTAAGCTTCAATTCAATGCAAATTAATTTTTATATCAACCAGTGAATTAAAGGAGGAAGGGAATTGAGTGAATATAAATATGGTTGCTAGGGAAACTTTTCCTGACAGAAGAGAGAACCTCCTGGGAATTTATACAGGCCCAAGAAAGCAATGTAATCTGACCCTTCTCTGTTCTCCTTCTGAATGGGAAAATAGTATATAAACTATGGGTACAGATAAAGGTAGCTTTAGGCTTTTCTAGAGGCTTGAGTAAGTTCTCCCTCTTGTAGCAGGACAGAGTAGTAGAGTTCTGTAGAGCAAATATGACTATTAGAAGGCACATATTCCTTCTAAGGAATCATCTGGAAATGCAGAGCCGCTGGATCCATCTCTGAAACAGTGTCTTTCATTCACCAGACATCTAATCAGCCCTTTCTAAGTGGTCCATGGCCCAGAAGGCAATATGATTATAAGAGATAACAGTTTAAAGGTATTATATTATATCTAGTTGGATGTTCCTTGAATGTTATCTAAATTAATTTTTGAATAGAGGACTTAAATATTTAATGCATTTTTTAAGTCTGCTTCTGTAGAAAAAGCCTAAACACAGGTGTGCCTTCTGGCAGATCTCTATTCTTAGGTTGTGTCTCCTGAGAAACACCTAGCTCATCGAACCCCAGCGCCACAAGGGAGGGTGCATGTTCATCCAGGCCAGCGGCAGCTAAATTGTAGGTGTTGACCGCGTGAAGGACACACCCCTTCTCTTTGGTGGCTAAAATCACAAGAAACCCTTCTTTGGCTATAAATGATGGGTTGAGGTCTGAAATCTTGGCTATAAAATGTATTTGGATTGAAATGTAAAACACTGTCCCACATATGAGGCCTACCAATCAGTGTCTCCTTTTCTTCTGACTTTAACTGTTTTTTCAGTTACAGACAAAACCTGTCGTTTTGGGGGGAATTTTTTAAGCCCTTTCATCCTTTCATGTTCTGGAGTTTTGCACAGTGCACAGCACCTGTACAGATCTGCAAAGAGGCCAGAGGGAGTAAGGTTAACTGCAGGCGCATTAGAGCCGCACTACCAGGTCCAGTCCTGCCTCTACCTCCCACCAACTGTGACCCTCAGCCTCCTGCCAGTCTTCACCCCTCTGCATGCTAGTCTTCTTGTATATGATGGACATAAAAATAGTGCCCACCTCAAGGAATTGTAGAACTAAGTTAATGTATGTGAAAGATACAGTAAGCACTATGTAAGTTTTGCCTTTTATTTCCTGTGACCTCCTGGAGAGTAGAGTTGATTCCATTTGAGGGAAGAAACAGTTGAGACATAATGTTCCCTAATGTAGTGCATTAAATTTGGGCTCAGATTGTTTTCAGCTTTAATTTGGCGTTGAAGTTTTCCATTCTCCTTATAAGAGAGGGAGAAAATGAGAATTAGAGTAGGAAAGAGGAACACTTGGCTTTGGAGCATTTTAAAATAAGGGGTTATTTCACAAAAGATGGTGTCACTAAAGTATATGAAAATGAAAGTGCTTTCTCAAAGGCAAGACATGTGTGAGAAATACTTCGAAAAATCTAAGTTAGGGAATGTCACAGCGGGTCAGACCTGTAGTATCTCCAGTCCCAAACTCGGTGATTGTGATAACATGGGGGACTTGGGGGGGGGGGCGGTATTGCAGTTTGTTGAGACGTCTAAATGTTTGATTGTCTCTCGTTTCCCCCAACCTCAGGTAGTCACACTTTAAACTCTTTGGTCCTTGTTTCTTGTCTTTTACTAATTTACAAAGTCACCGACTTTATGGTTTCTTTTTCCTTTTTCTTGTTTCCCCAAGGATAAGCATGCCAGAATTGTAGACTACCATCCCATCCCATCCCATGACAAAATCTAATTATAGGGAAGGTCCTGCCCATCCTAAGCTATCTTCTAGTATCCCGCTGCATCTTGTTCGAGTATTTACATTTATTTTTACTTTTTTTCTTTTGGTCTTTAAAAACTGTTCATTTATTCAACAATCATTTTTAAAGCTTCTGTACTCCATGCTAGAGGCTAGGAACACAACAAGGAATCTATGCAACAAGGAATAAAACATAATCTGGGCACCCCAGAAGGAAGGAAGACAGACTTGGAAGCAATAAAAGTGTTGTGATATTTTGGTTTTGCTGCCACAGTAGGAGAGTGAATAGGGGGGGTTGAAAACTTAAAGGAAGGATCACTTAATTCTGCTTATAAATGTCACCTGGTGAAAGTGGCAGTTGAGAGGACAACTGAAGAATCAGGAAGAGTCCCTCAGGCCCTTCAGACAGAAGGGGAAGTATGTACAAAAGTGGGGTGTCTGTGTGTGTGAAAGGAAACATAGTACATGTGGGGAATTCCAAGTAATCTGACATGACTGGAGCATGAAGTGTGAGTAAGATAGTAGCAGAAACAAAGGTGAGGCGGAGGTGAGGCACGAAGACAAAGGCTTGGTTGGCCACGCGAAGGAGTGCGGACTTTATGTTGGAGGCCAGAGGAGCTGCTTCTTTGGGCATAACGTGATCAGATCTGCCTTTTAGGAGGATCAGGTCAGCAGTATCGAAGGTAGTTGGAACAGGAGTGAGACCAAAGACAGAATCATGCAGTCAGAAGGGAGTCCTTACTCATGCCCAGTCTCCTGTCGTGTTTTGCTGGTGATGCTGTGCCTTTGTTCAGCCCAGATTCCTCACTGACATGCCAGCTTGAGGCTGACCGCTGGAGAGACTGAGGGACACGGCACACCACCAGGACTTGGAGGTGTTTGAAGTGTTTTATTGTCCTAGACAAAAGCTTTCTTTTTTTTTTTTAAATTAATATATTTTTATTGTTATTTATGTTTTTTACATTTTGTATTCCCTTTGGGTAACCCACCACCAATTCACCCGTGATCCATCTCCGTGGTCCCTGTGTCCTTTTCTACTCCATTTTGTGCCCTTATCCTCTCCCCCC
>PVIJ01008005.1:0-42858 GCA_004024925.1 Scalopus aquaticus | reverse complement strand
ATCTTCTTGATCCAATCATCTATTTTTGGACATCTGGGTTGCTTCCATACCTTTGCTATTGTGAACAGCGCCACAATGAACGTGTGCATGTGTTCTTTCGGATTAGTGCTTTTGTGTCCTTTGGGTATATTCCCAAAAGTGGTATTGCTGGGTCATATGGAAGCTCCATGTTTAACAGTTTGAGGAATCGCCATACTTCTTTCCATAGTGGTTGGACCAGTTCGCATTCCCACCAGCAGTGTAGAAGAGTTCCTTTTTCTCCACATCCTTTCCAGCATTTGTTGTTGCCTGTATTTTTCATGTGTGCCATCCTCACAGGTGTGAGGTGGTATCTCATAGTGGTTTTGATTTGCATTTCCTTGATTATAAGTGATGTTGAACATTTTTTTCCTGTACCTGTTGGCCATTTGCTTTTTTTCTTTGGAAAAGTGTCTTTTTAGCTCTTCTGCCCATTTTTTGACTGGGTTATTGGCTTTGTTTTTGTTGAGTTGTGTGAGTTCCTTGTAAATTTTTGTTATCAGTCCTTTATCGGATGTATTGTGTGCAAAGATCTTTTCCCAGTTGGTAGGGTGTCTGTTAGTTTTGGTTAATGTCTCTTTTGCTGTACAGAACTTTTTTATTTTGATGTAATCCCATCTGTTTATCTTGTCCTTCACTTCCTTCGCTTTGGGGGATGTGTTTTTCAAGATTTTGCTGAGATGTATGTCGTGTAGAGTTTTGCCTATATTTTCTTCTATAAATTTTATGGTTTCAGGTCTTACATCCAGGTCTTTTATCCATTTTGAGTTGACTTTTGTGCAGGGTGTGAGGTAGTAGTCTAGCTTCATTTTTTTGCTTGTGGCTGTCCAGTTTTCCCAGCACCATTTATTGAATAGACTGTCCTTGTTCCACTGCATTTTCTTTGCTCCTTTGTCAAAGATTAGTTGTTCATAGATATGCGGCTTTAATTCTGGGCATTCTATTCGGTTCCATTGGTCTTTCTGTTTGTTTTTGTTCCAGTACCATGCTGTTTTAATTATTATGGCTTTGTAGTATAGTTTGAAAACAGGGAGTGAAATTCCTCTGTTTTCTTTCTTTTTAGTTAGGAGGGCTTTAGCTATGTGAGGTTTTTTGTGGTTCCATATGAATTTCATCAGTAGTCAATCTATTTTTTTGAAGAATGTCATTAAGATTTTTATTGGAATAACGTTGAGTCTGTAAATTGCTTTTGGTAGGATTGCCATTTTGATAATGTTAATCCTTCCAATCCATGAGCAAGGGATGCCTTTCCATCTTCTTGTGTCTTCTTCTATTTATTTCAATAGTGTTTTATAGTTTTCTTTGTATAAGTCCTTTATGTCTTTTGTTAGATTTATTCCCAGATATTTGATTTTTTGGTTTAATTTCTTCTTCTTCAGATTGGGTGTTTGCATAGAGGAATGCTACTGACTTTGGTGCGTTGATTTTGTATCCTGCTACTTTACTGAACTGGTCTATAATTTTGAGTAGTTCTTCTATGGAGTTTTTAGGGTTTTTTATATATATTATCATATCGTCTGCAAATAGAGACAGTTTAATTTCTTCTTTTCCTATTTGGGTCCCTTGAATGTCTTTCTCTTGTCTAATTGCTCTGGCTAGGACTTCCAGTATTATATTGAAAAGTAATGGTGAGAGTGGACATCCTTGCCTTGTTCCTGATCTTAGGGGAAAGGCCTTCAGCTTCTCACCGTTGAGAATAATATTGGCCGTGGGTTTGTCGTATATGGCTTTTATTATGTTGAGGTATGTTCCTTCTATCCCAAGGATTTCAAGGGCTTTTATCATAAATGGGTGTTGCACACAAAAGCTTTCTTGAGTTTTCAGCTTTCCTAGCTTATCTTCCACCCCATCTCAGCCCCAGAACAGGGTTCCACTGGGTTGACACACGCTAGTCTATCTTTGCTGTGTCTGCTCTCTCGCAGGTTGTCCACATACTGTCCACGTCTTCACTCCTTCCTCTCAGCCTTCATCTCACCATCTTGCAGAGTTCTAATTATTTTCTTGAATTCCTGTAGGGAATGAATCTATTACATCCCTTTTGTAGACTTCTAAATGTTTGATTGTCTCTTGTTTCCCCCAGCCTCAAGTGTTCTATGTTAGTGCTTGTAGTCACACTTTAAACTCTTTGGTCCTTGTTTCTTGTCTTTTACTAACTTACAAAGTCACCTACTTTCTGATTTCTTTTTCCTTTTTCTTGTTTCCCCAAGGATAAAGCATGCCAGAATTGTAGACTGCATTATTTTCTTTGCTTTTTCTGTGGTATTAATGCCTTTCACCCGTGAGATCACTGTCCCCCAAGGAAAAAACTCCTCCACCCCTGAAAATAAAGAAATTGGAGATGAGATGATATTTCTACTGCAAATAATAGATGGTAGACTCTTAGTAGAAATAGTAGTATTTATTACATGTAGTAAATTGTGATTGCCATTTATTGAACACTTAGTATATATATTAATTGCCATACTAGATCATTACATGAGTTCTTATTTAATCCTCACAGCAACTCTGTGGGGTAAATATTATCTCCATTTTACAGATGGAGTAACAGACTCAAAGGGGTGAAGTAATTTGTCAAAAGTCCTGTCACTCTGCGTAATAGAGCCAGATTTCAGACTCAGGCCTGTGTGATTCCAGAAGTGCAGGTCTTCCCTGATGCTTTTTGCAGGGTAAATATGCAGGGTCTGAAAGCAGGTCACTTGGGATGAGCCAGTTATTCTCAACCTACCTTTAGTGCAACTGCCATTATCAAATCTAGTTCCCCCCAATTTTCTTGATTCTTACCAGGTTCTTGATTCCTACTTAAGCTATTTTACTTGGATCACAAGACAATACCTTCATCTTGAGAGGTATTTTTACTGGGTAAAGAATTCTAGGGTTTTTTCCCTTCTAGTATTTTAAAGATGTCTGTTGTTGCCCGCTGGCTTGAATAGTGTAAGGTAAGATCTGTTGTAATTCTTACCTTGGGTCCTCTATCATGTTTCTTATTTTCTTTAGCTGCTTTGAAATTTTTATTTTGATTGTTTCAGCAATATACTGTAATATTTTCTGATATAATTTTATATATTCTGCTTAGACTTAAGCTTCTTAGATCTGTGAGTATATAGTTTTCATCAAATTTGGATATTTTTTAGCCAGTATTTCTTCAAATGCCTTTTTCTGCCCCTTCTTCCCCAAATCTCTTTTCCTCCTAGAATTCCAATTTCAGGAATGTTAGATTGGTATTGTCTGGTAGTCACTGATGCTCCATTCATTTTTATTCTGTCTTCTGTCTCTCTCTGCTTCACTTTGGATAGTTCCTAATGCTCTGTCTTCAATTCCACTGATCTTCTGAAGTTTTTAATCCATTATTAATCTCGTGCAGTGTATTTTAATTTCAAAAATTATAGTTTAATTTTTTCACATCTTTCTCTTTTCCTCAAGTTTATGTTTTTCTCTACTTCTTGAACATGTGGAACATATTTATGAAAGGTGTTTTAATATTCTTGTCTGCTAGTCCTTTCAACCCTGTCATTTCTGGGTATGTATTGATTTATTAGTTTTCTCCTGGTTAAGTGATTTCTCTTACTGGATACCTGGCATAGTTAAATTTTATATTCTTGTTTGCAAGATTTTGTTTTGTAGTGTTGTTAAGTCACCTGAAACCAGTTTGATCCTTTCAGGAATTGTTTATAAACTTTACCATAGTGCCTCCAAAGTGGCCTCTATTCTAAGACTAACTGAGGGCCCATTACGATGACAATACCCTTGGGAGGATTCTCTCTAACTCCTTGTGTATTACAGACTGTCCTGCTTACTCCTTTCCAGTAGTCCTGAGTAGTTAACTCTTGTGCATATGCAAATCAATACTCAACGAAAGACCCCTGGGAAGCTGTCTTTTGTGTGTGTGCGCGTGTGTGTGTGTGTGTGTGTGTGTGTGTGTGTGTGTGTGTCTCTTGCTCTCTCACTCTTCTCCCCTCCCACCCTCCTTCCCTCCCTCCTTTCCCCCACCAAAAAAAAAAAAAATTCAGTCACTTAGCCCTCCTGGATCTCTAATCTCAACCTCCTCAACTCTGTGCCACCACAGACCTCTGAGTTTCCCCCTCCCTGCCCTGCATCCTCAAAACTTGCCTCAGGCAGTAAGTTGTACCTTTCTTGTAGGTACATTTTGTAAGGCTCACTTTGTTTCTCTTTGCTTAGCGATGGGTGGCCTGCATTGTCTTATTAATCTATATCTGTAACACATTGCTTTATGTATCTGGCCTAGTACTTAGGTGTTTAAGGCAGGAGAGTAAACCTGCTCTCTCTTTGCAATTCAATGCTTCTAACATCTTTTCTGGGAACCTTACATGTTGATAGTGGACTCCTTTTTAGAGAAATTCTGTCACTTCAGTCATGGCTTTTGAATAGTCAAAAAGCAGATCTGTATTTAAAGCAACAAAACCATACATCTAAACAAATAAAATTAGAATTTAGGAGATTTTAACACTAATTTGTTGCTATTAGAGTGGCAGGGGGTTGAAGAGGAATTTCAGAATAGGGCCAAGTCCACCCAGATTATGATTTACTGAAGGTCCATGGTTGTACAGAGCTGAAACTGATACCGGGCAAATGGGGCTTCAAAACTGGCCAAAGGCAGTGCCCCAGTTGCTTACTGGTCACTATCTTGGTTCTGCACCCGTACGCACAATTGCAAGACTACTCAGGCTTAGGGAACAATAACAACGAGATTTATTTAACAAACAGGAAAAAGCAAAGAATTACTGAAGTCAACATAAGGCTGTTTACCTTACTTAAAGCAATGTCCAGTCCTTTTAAGTGCCAGAAAAGTAACAAAGGTGGCGTCTTCCCGCCACTGTTGACGTGGAGCTCTTCTTCCAAACAATAGGCCGCATTTCCAAAATGGCATCTTCCTGCTTCTGCAGATGCGCAACAATCAGACTGTAGGCCAGGTTCCAACTCATGAGGATGACATAGAACACAACTGGAGATGCTTCCGGAACTGCCATGGTGCCCCAGCGCAGGACCAGGCCAGCAACATTGTAAACAGCAACTACAGCAGCCAGACGGCCCAACAGACTGCACTCACGCATTTTAGGAAGGCGCCTGCTTTGGGCCTCTGCCTTCTTCCTTTGGCTGCAGTAAAAACAAAACTGGGAGCAGTTTCCGTCGCTCAGCTACTTGCAAAGCCTCCAAAGTCGCTGGCCCCAAAGTCACTGAAGAGTCCAAAAATGCTCAATCCGAAATTCTATATCCCGACAGCTCAAAAACTTCTGGCGTCTGATTTCCAAACTCTCAATCTTTGTAGCTACATTTTCTGCCGCCGATTCCTCTATTCCTACATCATGGCGAGTGCTTCTTCTTTTCCTACATCATGGCAACTGAGTTTCCCTTCTCCTTCGGTCCCTTTTATTTCTCATCAGAATCTACACCCCAAACTGCAAAACTTCGCATTTTCCCTGGGGCTATTCATTCTCATCAGCAAACCCCCTCCAGGGGGCACCACGTTTTCCAGACTTTGGACTCAGCCGGGTTACATAACCAGTTACTGTGACTTGGCTATACGCCCTTTAATTGCTGTGCTCTCCATCTTTGTCAGTGCTCATCAGTGTTTAAATGTTTATTTTGATGCTTCCTCCCAATATTCCAACAAGGAGTGAAACACAAAACCACCGAGATAAAAATCAAAATGAGAATGAGAAGGTCAAACAAAGAAAATGGTAATGGTGCTAAAACTGGGAGCCTCCACCAACTACTCTCAGACCCCAGAACTAATGTTTTCCTCTACACCTTTGTTGGCCACACTGAAAATAGGTGAGACCAATTAAAGCAGTCTGTTCTTGTGTCAGGTTGTATGGGGCAATAAATCAAGCTCAGCTGTAAACATTTTGCACGTGTGTGTGTGTGAGATCATGTGCAGATATGCATGCTCACATATTTATTTAGCATCTTAAATGTACTAAACATCTCATTTACTCTTGATACTAACCCTTCTAAATATAGTTATTGGGTAGTTGATGGAAAAACTCAGATCCAGAGAAACCAAATGACTTGTTCAAGTTTTTCCACTGCACAAACTTTTCTACTACGTATTGCTACCTCTCATGATCTCATATTGCACTACCCTTAGTGGCCCCAAATTCAGCTATCAACAGACCACAAACACAACTTTGGACCATTCATTTTGCATGTACTCTGGGCCACAGAGCACTGTGAGACAGTTAGATGATCAATGTCTTTTCTTAGAAAAATAACTTGAAGTTCACAATTTATATGCAGAGGGTCGAAACAACAATAAGGCAGTGAGGACAGTACATTATTATCTATATCTTCCAATTTAACTGGAAAAGAGGAATGCCTCCCCTATACCATACCGCCTGTCACTCAAAGACAAGACTTTTAGTTTAAGATTGCAGTCAGTATTAGCAAAATCTAATACAGCTCTGTCTTTTAAACTTATGATTTTCATAAAGAGCATTGGAGATTCCTACCATGGAATGATTTTTCTGTGGTTGTTTTCCAGCTGTACCATGTTTCATGAGGTCAGTCACCAAAACCAGATCACTCCATTTACTTTGCTAGCAGTGACCTTGATTTAGCTTATCTTGATGAAGCTACCTCAGATGCCTTCTGTAATTTTTCTCTTAATGCTGTGTCCAGTGCTGATGGGCTATATTTCAAGACTTCAGCATTTGATAGTAGTTTTAACAAACACTTACTAATTGAGTAGTTCTAGTTGTCCTGTTAGTTCTGTTATTGCTGATTAAAACCTTAAATATAACTACTTAATATCCCATATGTGAAATCCCTGATGATAATCCCAAGTTTCTTCCATAAAGACATAAGTGCCACTAGCCTTTACTTTGGCTTGTGACTAATTGCATATTCCCGCCTTACTTTTGAATTCTGCATCATTTTTTTAAATTCCATTTCTGAATTTATCCTTAATCTACAAGGGTGGTGGCCCTGATGCATCACTAGCACTCTTCCAAGTTTTGGTCTCTGGTGTTAGAGTAAGTTGCACCAAACTAGAGCATTTGGCACTTACCTGAGTGGGGCCTCGCTGGGATACATATACTTAAACTAGTGCGGCTTTTTTCCAGTGTGAAATGTGCTAGTCTGTATAAGAGTTAAATGTAGTTTTGTGATTGTACTAAGCAGTTGACAGTCTTGCTTTTTATATATAGAATGTTTTCAGGATGTTCATCTGGTTTTTTTCTGCTCCTTCACTAAAATTTAGTGTGGTAATTGAATAGAAGAGAAACGATGTTAGTATTGACAAGTATGTACCTAGTCACACCCTGACAGTGAAGTGGCCATATAGAAATAGTTAAGAGGAGGTGCTAAGGCCAGAATGACTCAGTTTTGACTTCTGTTACTATTAGTTACTATTTGAGTTACTATTTAGTTACTATTTGAGTCACCTTGGTCAAGCTGTTTTACCTCTTTCTGTTATTGTATTCTGTGATGTTGATCAATTCACTTTATTACTAATAGTGTTTGGTAGGTTTTGTAGAATTTTCTACAAACACCATTATGTTATCTACAAATATGATTTTACTTTTCCTTAACAATATTTATTTTTCTCCTTTTCCCTACCTTATCTAGAACCTCAGTATAATATTAAATTGTCATTTCCAATGTGAGTGGGAAACATTGGGTCATTCACTGCATAAATATGTTAGCTGTAGGTTTTTGTTAACGTATTCTTTATCAAGTTGAGGAAGTGTCTTCTATTTCTGTTGGCTGAGAGTTATGATTGGGTATTGAAGTTTGTCCAATGTTATTTCTTCATCTGTAGGGATGATGAAGAAAAATGATCATCTTCTTTATTCTGTTAATATGGTGATTTGAATGATTTTCAAATGCTAAATTTTGTCTGTGGCCATACCATCCTGAATGCACCCCATCTCATCATCAAATGTTTGATTTTTTTCTTAATATAACCACAACAAAACAGAGATTCCAAGATAATTTCTGTGCATTTTTTTGAAACTGGCAATATCTTAAGATAGTTTAAGATCTCTAAGCTTATTCCCTGGTTGTCTCTCAGTTATAAGACTGTTTAAAATGCCATAATCAACAATAATACCCCTTTGCTGGAGAGAACAAGCAATTTTATAGAATCTTCCTGATGAGTGATTTAAGTATATTTTGATGAAACCTGAACCAGCATGAAGAGAATATAGTATTTATACTGGCTTTCTGACCACCTACTTCTCTTATAATCCACACAAAAATAATCTTAATTCTTTTGAGATGTTTTTTAAAGAAATGAACATACTAGGTAATAAACTGGGCTGAGTAACTATGTAATTGTTGACATGTAATTCACTGCATAGTTAGAAGTTATTTGGAATTGTAATCAGAGTAAGCAGAAGTTTCCAGGTGAAGAAAGACATGGTTCTTCATGTGGTGATAAACTCATAACTGGTGCCTTGATTTATCGCGTTTGACATTCAGTCAAGACCACAACATGGTCATGTTCTCTTTATAGAGGTATTTCTAGTGTTTGTTACTGGGCCTGCTATTTTTGTAAAGAAGACATTTAAATATAGTAAAGTGATTCAGCCCTCTCAACCTCCCCCCACCCCCCACTTCCAGACCTGCAAGTGGGAAAAGCACTGAGGGGGACATCGCTGAGTTAATCTTCCATTGAGGTTCTGTTTACATAGCCCATGATCTCTAAAGGCTTAGACAGCCCAGTGCCTCAGCAGACCCTTTGTACAAATAAAATTGAATCAAGCAGATGAGTGAACAAGTGTCTGGATAGCAGCGCCGGAATCTCATTCCCCTTCTCACTTGCAAAGGCGCATTCCCAGCCCTCTCTGCACACAGCCTGAGGGGTCAAACCCGATTAGGTGCTCTCATCCACGCTTTTACGGGATTGGCCTTTTCAGCTTCAAGAAGCAGCGTGCCCTGTTCATTCAGCTGCTGCTCTCAGCCCATTCTTTAGCTGCTTCTCTCCTGTTCCCCTGGAGTGAGGCTCTGGGCTGTCCTGCACATGCTCCCTGAGTAAGGCATTCAAAAGACACTCTGCTCTCCGAGGAGGGGCCATGAACCAGTAAGGCAGGAGATGATGAGCTGAGCCAACCGGGGGGAGAGTAACGCGTATTAAAAATGACACCTGTGTAGTAACCCCCCGCCCCCACCGCAGGGACTTGTATTGAGCTGGTATGTTTTCTCTAGAAATTCTAGCTTATGCCAAGCATTTTCCTTTTTCACAAAAAAGTGGGGGCAGGTTTGACTCACTCTGTGTAATAGAGGTAATTCAGCAACAAGGACAGTTAAACCTTATTGACTAGCACTACATAGAACCACTAAATATACAACAAGCAGTCAGACCTTCCAGGGGAAATATATGGAGTCATAATAATAATAATAGCTTCCCCTTTTGGAATGCTCTCGAAATATTTCTATTTAGTTTGAGTGTGAGGGATAATGTCACAAGGGTAGTTTCAGTGGAGATGATCAGATACGAAACAATCATGAACTAGGTATGTGACATTCTGTCACCACTTCTGGGTAAATGTCTGGCTTTTAGCAACCACTTCAGCTAAACAACTACATGTTAGAAACCCCCTGCCCAGTGCGGACAGATGAATGTTACTCTTTATACTGGCTAGTGGGAAAGCTGAGAAAAGCTGTGTGTGGACCGAGCACGGAGAGGAGGATGTGGATTTCTCTGCTAATCAGAGACTGGACCTAGAAATGGCTCATCTAGGGTGGCCAATTAGAATATCCATAGGAACTCTAGTTTATGGCAATCTTTTTTTTTTCTTTTTATGAAAGTAGTATATTTTCATAATAGAAGATCTGGGTGGAGGTAGGGGAGTAAACAAAATCAAGGCAGGGGATGGTGGGGAACCCTTATCCTCCAACCCAAAATTACGGTGTTAACATTTGTTGACGAGCCTTCTAGTTTGATGAGTGTGTATATATATGTGTGTGTATATATACACACACATATGTACTTCTTACTAAAAAAAAAAATCACCGTATATGTTCTTTCATAATCTTTGATAACCTGACTGTGAACGTTTTTGTGTCATAAAACAGAATATTCTCTTACATGAAGGTACAGTCACTAATCCCCTTCTAATGAGATTTTTACTTTTTAACTTTCCCTCTTATAATGCTTTTCCAGGCAGCCAAATCTTTCTGAACCCCACAATTATCTTTAAGACAAATCCATAAACATTGAATTACTTCATCAAAGGTTATATTTCATACTATGCCTCTTACTCCATTTTTTTAAATTTCTCCCACTTCATTCATACACCTGTCAGCAGTAAGCACATGAGAAAAGTCTGACTTCCAAGCTGGAAACAGTTGAGCAGTATCAGATTCTGTATTTGTATTTACTGTCTTAGATATCCTTGCTCTCTGATTAAATCCTAACACTTGATGTAAAGTCGTTTTCACTGCTCTCAGTATTCAGCTAAGGCAGTAGGTAAGAGATGAGAGAGAATCTAGTTCTCAGGTACCCTGAAGCCCCAGCAGGGTGACAAAGAATACAAGGTAAAATTGCATTTTATCTTTTTGTCCTAGGTCCTAGTAAGAGTGTCACTATTCATTAAAAACAAAGGTCCTCTAATCTTCCAAGAACTTACTGTCTAGCAAATTCACATAATTCAAACTGTTGTTTTCTTCTTGTTAATGTTTGAAATATATCATCCTTTTTGCTTATAAACAGAGTGTGACAGAGGGTGACCAAAACAGACTCACTGATATCTCGCTCCCCTGCTTGAAAGTCATCCTTTGGCTTCCCGTCACTCTTAACCTGGCAACTTTCACTTCTGCTAACAGTGGGCTCGACAGTTAGGACCACTGAGGACAACTAGGAAATTTGAGAGTAACAGTCCTTTTAATCTTCTTAAATGTGTTGAAGAGCTCACAAACTGGGAAGATATCACAGGACCAAAATCCAGGGTGAAACCAGAGAGGTAAGTTCAGCACTCAAAGCCTCCTTTTCCAAAAGGCACTGGCTTGTCTGAAAGAACTATCCATAACATCCAAATGAGTTTTTCGTGACTTTATGGGCAAAGAAGATAGGAGTTAAAGCCTAGAAGTTAATGTGGGTGAGAAATCTAAACTCCCTCCTTTAAGCTGGGACCCTGAAGAGCGAGCTATACCCTCAGAGTAAGAGCCTGACAGAAATATTTTATCTCATATGCTTTTAATTTTCATTTTCTGCTTATTAATAAGGTGGACGTTTTTGTATGTTCATTGTCCATGTCATATTTCACAAAAGAGAAAGTCCAGCTGAAGTCTCTTGTCCGTTTTCCGTTGCACCTTTTTCTTATTGATTCTAGGTATTCTTTAATATTTTGATGCAAGTTCTTTTTTGGTTATGTGTTAAAAATGTTTTTTCAGTGTAAGGCTTGAATTTTACTTTCTTGGTGATGTCTTTTAATGACCAGAATTTTTTTTATTTTAACATGATCAAATATATCGATCCTTTCTTGCTTAAAGAGTTCTTTCCTACTCTGACGTCATTAAAATTTCCTCCAACATTTTCTTCTAAAAGTCCTATATTTTCCCTTTCCCATTTAACTGCGTAATGTATAGTATGAGGTGGAGAACCAGTTTCACTTTGTCCCAACAGACCCTGATTTTCCCAATACTACTTACAATGAAATGTCTGTCCTGTCTCTGTCGATCTGCCGTCCCCCATCCGTCATGTAATGTGTTCTTAAATGTGCAGATCTGTTTGGGGATCTCAATTTGGTTCCGTTCAGTGATGTGCGGTTTAGCAGCCAGCGACGTGCAAAGTCCTGATTTGTAAATTTGCTGATTTGCTTGGTATTAATATTCCCACCATGACCAATCTGAAGCTACCAACATGATGTCACAGAGTGCAGGGCCAGGGGGAGAAGCTCACGATTAAGTCAATGCGACAATTGGGCTAGGGTCTACCCCAGAGCTAGTACCCAGCTCTCCCAATTATTGTACCTTGAAACCTGACAGGACAGTTCTCCTCACATTGTTCTTCTCTTCAAATGAGACTTGCCAGTTCTTGCTCTTCTGTATTTTTATATAAATTTTAGAGTTGGCTTGCCAAGCTTTTTTTTTTTTTTTTAACAGATTACTTGTGTTTACATTGGAATTCTTATCCTATAGATTGATTTGGGGAGAAATGACATCTTTATAATATGGAGTTTTTTGAAGCATGAGCATAGTCTGTCTTTCACAAAACTCTAATTTCCCCCTGAAGTGTCTTGTACATCTTTGTTAGGTCTTATTCTAAATATATTTTTTGTTGTTATTATAAAGTATTTACTTTTTAAATTGATATTCAACTCTTTGTTGCTAGTATATTAGAAATACAGTTGACTTTCATATATTGATGTTGTAGTCAAAATTTGAAAAGCTCTTAATTCTAGTCACTTAGCTGTAGATTCAGTTGGATTGTCTATATACATAACCATGTAATCTGCATATATGGCAGTTTTGTTTCTTCCTTCTCTACAATTTTATTTTATACATCTGAATTCTTTTTCATGTCCTACGAGGTGGCTGAGACCTGGAGTATAATATTAACAGAGAGGTGATAGCAGGCACCCAGTCACTTTTCACCATGAAGCATGGCTTCTCAATGCTTATTTGCATAGTGAAAAGTACTGAGGGTTAAATTGGAAGGTGTGGACTAGAAAAACTGTGGGTGCTTTGGAGAAGAGAGGGCTCTGTTGGTGAAAGAAGGTTCCTGATTGACATCCTGAAATGCAGACTAAATAAACTGTCAAAATAAGAAAGGCATGCCAGGGCAGGCGGAGGGAAGTAGCAAGAACAAAGGAATGAGCTTGGGTTACAGGAGGTAGACTCAGAAGGCTAAGTGATTGTTGTTTCCTTTGTGGAAACCAACAGATTCCATCATCTCTACCTTCCAAATACATGCAGAATCAGACTGCGCCTTCCTTCCTTTATGCCAACACCCGAGTTCCAACTGCCATTGTCTCTTGCTCAGGTCATTGCAGGAGCCTCCTAACAGGTCTCTGCTTCAACCTTTGCTTCAACCTGCCCCCTACATGCAGCAGAGAAATATTTCAGAAATGTAACTGAGACCAAGTTACCCCTTTACTCACAACCTCAATGGCTTCCCAGCTTACTTGGTGTCAAACCCAACGTCTCTGCAGTGCCCTGCGTACCCTGCCTGCACCACTGCCCCCGCACTGCCGCCTCGGACACAAGCTCCTCGCGCAGCGCAGCCCGTGTGCTATAGAGGCTCAGCAGCATCCCAGGCCTCTACCCGCTGGGGGCTAAGAGCACCCCCTCTCCAGTTCCAGGCTGAACAACCAGAAATGTCTCCACACACTGCCCAGGGTCCCTTGAAGGGTGAAATTGCCCTCCGTAGAGCCACTGGCCCGCAGGATTCAGTCTGCCTCTCTGACCCCGGCTCAGCCACACCACGGTCTTTCCTTTTTTTGTTTCTCCTTTATTTTTCTTCAAACCCAGGGAGCATGCTCCTGCCCCAGGGCCTCTGCGGCTATTCTTTTTGCCTGGATCATCTTCCTCCTGTGTCGAGGAGCATGACTCCTCCTTTCAAATTTCTGATCAAATGTCACTAAGCCGAGTCTCTTGCAACTACCACACATAACAACTTCCGCTACCACCCCAGGACTCCTGTCCCCTCAGCCCCATTGTGCTGACTCCCCAAAGCATTGAGGCTACCCCATAGCCATTTTCGGTCTCCACCAACTGGACCGTGAGCTCCACAGAGATAGGCATTATTTTTATTATATGCATCTCTGTAAGTATGAGTGAGGTTAGACATCCTTTCATAGGTTTATCACTTGCAATTTTTTTTCAAATGATGACCTGCTTGTTTATATCCTCTTTTCCTAGTAAGTTATGTAATTTTTCTTATTGATGTATAAGTCCCTAGGAGCTTATAAATAAAAAATATATTGACACATCCATTTTCAGAAACAGTTACTGGGAAAATTAGGGATAAGTGTATCTAGTTACATTCACTTAGAATTATCTTATAAGTATTTTAACGTGTCTTACCTCCCTCCCCAGTATATCCTGAGCATTTCCACCTTATATTTCTTAGATGAGGATAGTGACTTTTTTATTCTCTCCTGGCTCCTACTCTCCCAGTGGCACAAGCTTTTTTGCCAAATTCAATGGCCAGAAGAGGGGCTTTGCTGTGGAAATTCAAAAAAAAAAAAAGGACTGAGTCACAATCCTGACACATAAATCACCACTGGGTCATGTAAGTCTTAGAAAACAAAAAGAGCTGCCAGAGGCTGAGCAGACCCTTTGAGTGTCCTCGAAGGCAAGCCTGGTGAGGCCTAGTTACAGCAAGTACAAAGACGGACCAGTCTGTGTGGCATCAGTCAGGAGAACTTGGAACCAATAACTGAGCTTTTGGGTATCGATTCATCTGTACTTGCATGGAACTTTCCCTAAATGGGTCCGTAATGATGAAAATGTCATTATAACATGGTCCTCGTGGTCCTCTCAGCTCAGTGGCCAAAGAGCTCGTAGTCACAGTACCTTTGATGAAGCACCTGCTCTGCAGGCCTCCTGTCTGTTCCTCACCGGGGCTCTTCTAGGGTTGATACCTCCAACTTCTAGGTGAGGAAACAGTGACTCAGTGTGGTGCAGCACCGGTCCCAGGCCACACTGGCAATGGGTGACACAGGTCCCCATCTCCAGCCTGGGGAAACCCCAAAGCTACTGCCCCACACTGCTTGGCTCCACTCCTCGCCTTGCACATCCATCGTAGAATGTGTTACATTTTGCCTTGCATTGTAGTTCCTCGAATATATTTCCGTCATCCTTACATCCTTATTGTCGAAGCCCTTGAAGGCAGAAAGTCTCATTCACCTGCCTCCCAGGCAGCACTAAGTGAGGCCCCCAAGGTGAGCTGGATTGGGAGGGCTCCAAGCCCACTTGATGGTCAATGTGTGGGTCTGGCGTTGCACTGTCTGCTGGGGGCCGATCCTAAGCGTCCAGTACCTTCCATCTTTGTGTGCTTTCTGGCTCTGAAAAATACCAAATAGCCCCTGGGTCCATTGGAATATGCATTCAGGAAACCAGGAATACCTCCAACCCTGGGTCAGCAGGTGTCTGGAACACGTGGGCCAGCTTCTAATGACCAGGCATTGTTCAGATAATGAGAGACCTTTCCCTAGGGCTTTCATTTTCCACCTATGTTTTGTGCTAATATTGTGCTACTCAAGCCCAGATACTTTAAAAATATATACACACTCAAAACGAGAATATAAAGATCTACAGTCACTATGCTATCCAGAAAAACCATAATTAACATTTGGTATGTATCCTCCCAACTAGTCATGCACTCAGGAACATATAATTAGTAATGGGATTATGCATATTAGGTTTGTAACATGCTTAGTCCTCTCCATTTTTACTCGTTATTCCAAATCTAGTGAAAGCCTTGTTAGAGAAAAGTCCTCTCCTTCCTCTCACCATGATAGAGCAGGGTGGGTGTTTGGTTAAATCATAATCGCATTTACTATCATTTAAAAGTTTCTGATGTTTTTATAAAAGCACTTCAGATCCTAATGAGGAAAACCTTAGTCTTCCTCATAGTGTAAAGGCGAGTCTAGAGTCTATATCTGCATTCCAGCCTCGGGATCTCTCCACTGCTCTTTATTCCATCTTTCCACGGCGCTTTAAAGTTTCAAATTTCAGGCTCAGAGAAAGAACAATATAATTATAAGTAGAGCTAGATGACCTAATAGTAGGGCCAGATGGGGCTTTGTTTTTAATTGTTTATCTGTCTGAGACATTCTTTTTAAAACTATTTTGATTAACTTCTGGAGTTGTACTACATGCATTAGGAAACAGAATTTAAAAGACACGAGAGAGTATACAATGAAAAACAGGCCCTCCTCCCCAGCCCCTGAGCCCCCAGTCTCCAGGTTGCCCTTTCCAGATCATCCTGCTGGCAGTGCTGGTGTGTCCTCACCTGGCGCACACTGAGTTCCAAGGGCAGGACTTCGCAGAAGTCAGGAGTGAGCAGAATGCACTTCAGCATTTTCCTCCATCATCAGTATCCACTGAGGTCACCCAAATGACCAGGTCGCAAACCCTGTAGTAATCTTCCAACTGGAGTGGAATGTCCTCTTTCCAGAGCCCAGTGTGGATGTATCCCCAGGCAGAGTCAACGCCACCACCACTGAAACCACCGCCAGGAAAGGGAACTGATCCTCGGTGCTGCTGGAGTTAGCGGCAGAAGGGCAGGGCTGAGCCTGGCCTGGCCTCGGGGCCAGCAGACCAACAGCCTGGACTGTGCTTGGACTGACTTGAGGCAAGTTACCCAGTCATTCTGAGCCATGGCTTCTGCTTAGTAATCTCCGCATCGCTCTCTTCTCTAACAAAAGAAGATTTTAATTATCAAGATGTCTTACTTAGGCTGCCGTAAAACCGGCTGTGATGAAGGCCCTCTTCTGGGTGGCAGCTGCCGGATGCTCACATGGTGGCAGCAGAGCAAGCAAGTCCTCGCGTGGCTTTAAGGGGGTGCTGAGGTCACTTAGGAGGGCTCCACCTCCCAGAGGCCTGACCCATCTCTAAATACTGTCACCCTGTGGCCTAGGGCTTCAACATAGGAATTTATCCAGAACAGGGGATACCTTAAAACAGCGCTCTCAAGTGTGGATGTACACTGATACAATGCAGATGCTGATTCCTTGGGCCTGTGAGGGCCCAAGAGTCTTTCCTTTCGGCCTGCTCCCAGGTGACACGGGGCCTAGCCTTGAGTAGCAGCAGGCAGAGTGAGCCTGAGGACTGTCGTGGCCTGTGACCTGTTCTCGGGAGTAAGCTCGTCGGAGTTGAAGCAGCACTTACTTGGAAGCTGAGCGACTCCCTCTGGAGAGCCTTGGGGTGTGGCACCAAGATTCTCCTCTGTTGATGAAGCCAGCATTCTCTGAGCTCCAGGGGGCCACCACTATGCCAGCCTCTCTGCTCACTAGGTCCTCACAGCTGCGCGCTGAAGCAGTGCTGCATTTTCCTTCACTATGGCTTGCTCTGGGTGGAAGCACTCAGGACTGTACCACTGACAGAGGCAGGGCTAGCGTTGCAGCCCTCATCTGACTCTCTCCTCTTGCCACTCAACCAGAAAGCACCACAGCGTCCTCAGTTCCAGCCTGAAGAGAACACCCCAAGTTTTGCTGCATACAGGCCTCCTCGGGTGCGGAGAGGGACATTGCCGCCCTTCAGCTCAGAGGCTGGGGGGTTCCTCCTCCAAGAAACCAGGCCTCCCTTTGACATCTGTCCTCTGCCTCAAATTTCCTTCATGATTCTTGTATGGGGATTCTGTGTGGCCATACCAGTGATGGTGTAGGAAGGTGTCTGCCATGAGCGTGCCTCCCCCCCCCCCAATGTGAGGGTTCCTTGGCTGTGAACAGTCCTTAGAGTGTGTTATAGGAAGGCCCTGGGCCTTAACAGGCCACATCCATTTTCATTTACCTTCTAAAAGAAGATTAAGGAGAAAATTCAATTTTGCCTAATGCTGCCCCCAAATGGCTAATTTATATGCTAATTAGCAAGATAAGAATCGATGAAACTGGTAATCAATATGATATCCAAGGCACCGGTAATGAAATTCATTTTGAGCTGCACTGCCAGTGGAAATGAAGCAATTACACAGAATAAATGGGGCAGCTCAGGGAATAGGGGCTCCATATTGCACTTGACCACATTATTTCCCCCTTTCACTCCTCCCCTCCCTCTCTGCCCACCCTGCTGAAATCAACTGCCCATTCAGGTCCTCTGGGGCACCACACACCACCTTTTTCCTCTCTAAATACCTCGCCCTGCCCGATTCCTGTGGTTTTGTAGTCCCTTGGGGGAAACAGAGTGAGGGGAAATTAGAGTCTGAGAAGACTGGAGACAAGCCCCAGAGGGGAGGCGGGGGTCAAATAGGAGCCGGGGAGCACACTGAGCAGCTAGTGAGCCCCCCTGCACGCCTGCCAGGGCTGGTCATGGTTTTTCAATTCTAGGGCGTAAGTATAGTTACCGTATTTCTAGAACTGTCTTGATTTTGAAATCATTTTGTCCCACAAGACCAAATGTCAAATGGTTAACATGGCTGTGGTGTCTGCATGAGACTCAGCCTGACTTTGGGAGGTCTTGCTGCAACCAACCTCCCAGGATTTGGGGAGGGGGGGGATGGCAGTTGCTATCTCGAGATTAGAGGCACAGCATCATTCATTTCATATTGTTCAACGAAGTGAACTGAAACTTGTCTTTTAGCCTAATGTCTGTTCATTGGAATTGCCTGGGGAGCTTTGCCCAAATATTTTATTATGAAAAATTTTAAACATACCAAAACCTGAAAAACACATAGAGTATACACCTCTTCTAAATTCTACAATTAGCATTTTGCCTTACTTGCCTGATCACACATCTCCTCATACTTCTGTCCATTCATCAACCCAAGGTATTTCTTTTTTGCACATTTCCAAGCAAGTTGCAGACATCAGCATACTTCATCCTTGCACACTTCAGACTGCATGGCATTAACTAGGGCTTAATATTTGTTTTCTTTTTCTTTTGAGGTAAAATCTACAATGAAATGTACAAATCTTAGGTACACCCTTATAAAATTTGACAGATACACCTATCAATATAATACAAACCCCTGTGGACATATAAGATTGCCCCCACCCGACAGGTTACCTCTTGCTCCATCCCAGTCATTTCCCAGCCTGTCCCCCCACTTCCCAAGGTAACCCCCACTCTGATTTCTCCCACCATAGATCAACTTGTCCTGTTCCTAGAACTTCATATAAATGGAATCATATAGTTTTTACTCTTATATAACGTTTCTTCCATCCAGCACAATAGCTTTGAGATTTATCCTTGCTGTTGCATATATCAAAATTTCATTCCTTTTTATTGCTGAGTAGTAGTCTGCTATATAAGTATGCCACAGTTATTTTAGCTACTAAGAACATGTTTGTACAGACTTCTCATGGACATACATTCTTATTCTGTTTGAATAAACCCCTGGGAATGGAGTTTCTAGGTTATAGAGGAGGTCTGTATTGCATTTCATAAGAAACTGCCAGACCATTTCCCAGAGTGGTTGTGCTATTCCTGGGAAGCTTTGTAAAAACGCCACCTCCTCCCTAACCCAGCAATTCTCCATTCACTGATGGGTCTAGAGGGAGGCCCTGGTGCAAGTGGTTCTGCCATGACACCCTGCTGGACCTGATGTGCCACCCGAGCTAAGAGTTCACCACTTAACTCCGGGTGAAAGACCCAAGGACGACGATAAATGCAGAAACATGGGGGTTTGTTTACTTTGAAAAGTGGCTTTCTGTTGCTTCTCCCTTTTCCCTTTATTTCTACTGTCATAAAAACTCAAGCATGATCTCGGTAATCTGGACACCACAGTGCGGTCCTTAGAGTAAAAAGACCTGCTTTTTTCATCCCCACTTGGCCATGCTGTAACTGCATAACTCGAGCGAGTTACCGAGCCGCTTCCTTTTCCCTGAAATGGGGTTGAGAGTACATTTTCCAAGATGTGAGGATAAAAGCACCTGACTCAAAGAATTTTCTGAAATTTAACATAGGACCAGTGTGGGAATAGAGCTGTCCCACTCCCTGGATGAGTGGGATTCCTTAGCTGTGCCTTTCTACACAAAGGCAGATTGACACTTCTTTTCTTTGGTTCTATTATGTGATTCTGGGTGGTGAGGCGGTGAATGTCAGAGGTTGGAGAGCTGTCACCTCCTACTTCAGTGAGTGGAGTAGAATTAGCTCTTGTCCTACAAACACATAAATGCTGTAAGTCAATAAGATCCGGAGTTTGAATTGGTTTTCCCTCCTGACAGTAACTTGAGCTCATCAGTCTGTGTGCACATTCCCCATGTAACCCACTCACACTTCCGCGATTCTGCAGCCACAGTCACTATTAGCACACTGCGGAGCTATCCAGCAGCTGAGGTTACAGTTTTTTCTTGCCTTTCATGAAGGTTTATTGAGCACTGAGTCCATAGTAACAATGAAACAAACTCCCCACTCCCTACCCACTCAAGGGGACAGAGCTGACTGTCTGCCGAGTCCACCTCTCATGGTGCAGTCCAGATCGGGGTGAGGTGGCTGGTGCCTGAGCTTTAAGTTGTTAGTATGTGTGGCCCCTGACATGAAATGCTCAGTACTTGTGGGGAAACAACAAAACAGCAATCATCGCTTTCAGGGGTCTCATTCGTGATGTGGCTTCTCTCATTGTTCAGCCACTTGAATGAGGATTTGCCACTTGGCACCAGCAAGAGTTCAGTCGTAAACAATGGGTTACCCCCTGCGCAGCAGGCCAGTGGGACATAACCAGCTCTTAAATCGGGCTAGAAGAGCCAGAATTTAGCTGCTTTCTGAACAGGAGTGCTGGGGAGACTTCGCCTTCACATCTTCCACAGGCAGCCACTGAGAAGGCAGCATTCTTGCCTTCCGGGGAAGATAGGGTTTCCAGAGTGTCAGAGCTTGCTCCAGGCCCTGGTTATCGGCACAGAGACCCAGCGTAAAGGATGGCGGCTAATGAGCCTCTTTTGAACTTTTTGGCCTCCCTGAGTGTCTGTGGGACCTACATTCTTTTGTTAGGAGGTATAGCACAGAGGGAGTGAGGGGAAGAGATCAGATGGCCTGCTGTCTGAAGCATGTGCCTGGCTTCAATAGTCCCTCTTTTGGGTTGGTTTTATTCTGTAATGTGTCCCCTGAGAAGACAGACTAAGCAGCCAGGGTTACCCTGCAATTTCTCCAAACTATTTGCATGAAATACTGCAGGCAAAAAGCCCAGCCCCTCATTGGCTGTTGCTAGGTAACAACATAATCATCAGGAAATTAGGCTGTCCTTTTTTTTTTCCCAACCCAGAGTATGTGTGTGAAATCAGCCTTGTGCAGGAAGAGAGAGGGAGTGGAACAAAGAGAGATAAATGGGATGGTCTTGAAGGCGGGGACACCACAGCCACAAACCTGCATCCCACGGTAGGACAATCTGCTTTGGGTTGGGCTCGTTACTCAGTCAAGCCAATATCGGTACGTGTTCCTTTTTTAGAAGAACGACAAAGCAGGTCCTGCAGGAAGCAGGGACAGAAACTCTGGAAGTAACTTTGACATTTGAAGTGATTTTTTAGAAGCAGGAGGTAGTGCTTAATCTAGAAGGATAACATCCAGTGAGGAGGGAGAAGGAAGGTGTCTGGAGAGCTTGCCTAGGCAGAGAAGAATCATTAGCATGGCTGTAGAGTGCCTGCAAGGAACAGAGGGTGAGAATGTGCATGCGAATGAGAAATATGGCAAAGAAAAAGCGAGCATGCTGTATAAACGTGGACAGGGACCCCGCAAACTGAAGTGTAGAATTGTGACTGTGACTCAGCCAGTGCCTGGCGTGTGGTCCTGCTGTTACTCAGCTAGGCAATCTGCAGCCTACCTTTTTGCCTGGTCAGACTTGGCAGGTGAATGAAGAGTAATATGAAGAGAGAGAATGAGCGCAAGCGTGTGTGTGTGCGCACGTGTATGTTTGTGTGTGCACATATGCACACACTACTGAAGCACCTAGTTCATTTTCAAGACTGTATCCTAGCATAACAGCACGTGGAGCCCTGAAAATGTACAGCCCGCCGGGACACTTCCTCTGGGAAATGATGACCCACGAAGACCATCCTCTCCTTCCTGTTAGCCCCAGATGGCTCTCCCACCTCTAACCTCCCTTATCCTGCACTTCTTTTAAGTTCCCTAGCGATGACCCTGCCCTTGCACTAGACCGTCAGTGGCCATTCTGCACACTCCATTGGCTGCTACAACCCCAGGCAAGCTAATTGCCTTTTGCCATTCATTGTCTGCCAGATTAATGACTCCTCCTGTGTCTGGTTGCCCACAGCCTCCTCTGAGATTCCTCTGAGTGCTCTCTCCGGCTTGTCTTTCCCTCTTACTCTCCTCCTCAGTTCAGTCTGTCTGAGCTGCAGGTCTGAGTTTTTAGAAGTCATTTAATTTAGCTGTTAAAATATAAACACTTTTTTTTTCCTGATCCAAGGAGGTGGTCCCCAGTATATTGCAGAGGGACCATTTTTAGTAGTGGTGAAAGTACACAGATGTATCAGGAGCAAGACGGCGTGTGTGTCAATAACCATGCCTCGGGGGACTGTCCTCCCCACAGAGCGCTCCAGAATGACTTGCTACCTCCAGTGGGTGAGCCTAACAAGACTCAGAGCCCCTGCCCTGGAAGGAAAGGTCCTCTCATCACCAACTGACAATGACTGAAAGCTTCTTTCTGAGGATAGACACTCAATTGGGTGAACCTTGTCTCTACAAAGCACCCACATCCTCTGTATACAGATATCACAGGTATTGTCCAAGACAGTGGTTCCCAAAGTGTGGTCCCTGGACCAGTAGTATCAGAAATCTGGGGATGGGGTCCAGCAGTCTGTTTTGCCAAACCTTCCAGGTGGTTCTCACATATGCTAAAGTTTGAGAACCACTATGAAAATGTGTGTTTTTAAAAAAATACCCAGGCAATAATGACCACTCTTTGAAAACCCCTGCTCTGAAAGTAGAAAGTAGTGGCACTGTGAAATGGGAATGACCTTCTTCCACCTAGCATGCCCCCTCCCCATTAAAGGTTCAGTCAAAGCCGTATTTAAAGACCCCTCCCCCCAATGAAACTTCTAGCCACTTCAGTGACAGGTTATCACTGTATCTTATTTCAGTATGGGAGTCAGCAATCTGGTCCACAGCCTGCTCACCTGAAGCCTGGACCTAAGAATGTCATTTGCATTTTCAAATGATTGGAGGGCAGGGAACCAGGTGGGAATATGCAGCCCACAAAGTCTGAACTACCTACTATCTGGTCCTTTACAGGAAAAGTTTGCTGACTCCCTTATATTTATTATTATATTACTAAAATGTGCTTTTCTTATTTTCCTCATAAAAGGAACTCCTCAGTAACAGAATCAATATCCGAATCATTTTTGTCTTTCATTCAGTACCAAGCACTGTTTAATCAGTGGCTGGATGGATGGAAAGGACAGATGGATGGCATTTGGGTGAGCTGGTTGGGTGTTCTGGGGGCCAAAAGAGTCACTTTTTTTTGTTTAAAGATTTATTTTTTATTTATACATACAAGCTGGGGCACAGGCCAGAGGCATGGGGCAGCGAGAGGGTTCACCAGAGACAGAGTGGGGAGCAGAACAGGCAGATCAGAAATACACTGCTGAGAGGAGCAGCGGGCGAGGCAGGAGAGGTCTGCCGCACCGTGTGGGATTCCCCCCGGCCAGGCGTCGAACTCGCGTCCCCACCGCCTACAGCTCCACAGTGCAGCGCCCAACTGCTGCGCCACTGGGGAGGCCCAAGAGTCACTTTTCTACTTAGCCACTTTGTGGTTGCCTCATACATGAAATAAGAACAATAATTTCCCCCACCTTGGGAGAGGATGAAAATCAGGGGGCTCATGCCAATGGAATTCTTTTCTTCGGTAACTAGAATGATGAAACCCAGTCAGGAGCTACCCTGCAGCTTGGAAAAAAGAGGTGATTTTAGAACGTTCATAAATGGAAGAGTTAAAAATAAGCAGAAAGCTTAAAATTCCAGTCAGACGTCTGGTCCAGGAAAAGGCTGTCCTGGACTTACATACTCCCCGTGTTCAGAGGCCCTGGGCCACACTCCTCACCCACCCTGCCGCGTGCTGGCTCGGCCCCCAGGTGGCTGCTTCAGGTGGCTGCTTAGGCTGGAATCGCTGCACAGAGCAGCCCGCTCTGCACTTCACAACTACACAATTTTTGTTGTGGAGTTGAGATCTTGTCTCCTCACAGTGTCCACTCTGTAGTCCTACTTCTGCCCACTTAGCTGTCAAAATCAGCTATCTCAGTTTTATAAAGATGAGAAAAGAAATAGGGTCGGGGCCTCCCTGGTGGCGCAGTGGTTGGGCACTGCACTGTGGAGCTGTCAGCAGTGGCGATGCGAGTTCAATGCCCAGCCGGGGAGATTCCCACGTGGTGCGGCAGACCTCTCCTGCCTCGCCTGCTGCTCCCCTTAGCAGTGCATTTCCGTCGATCTGCCTGTCCTGCTCCTCACTCTGTCTCTGGTGAACCCTCTCGCCACCCCACGCCTCTAGCCTGTACCCCAGCTTGTATGCATAAATAAATCTTTTTTAAAAAAGAAAGAAAGAAATAGGGTCAAGTTATATTTGACTGGAAAGAGCAGACGAGGGAACCCCGTTTAGGTAGATTTCCCCTGCAAACTGTAAGAATGGGTCAGAAATACAAGAAGCTGAGAGCAGCAGGTGTGCTGAGCACGGAAAAGCTGATGTGTGGTGCACGTGGGTAGAACTCGGCCTTCCAGACACAACTTGGAAGCAAGAGACTGGTGGTCTCAGTAGGCCATAGGTGACCCCAGACGAGGTACATTTCTGCTAGAGCCAGTAGAGGCTATTACTGGGGGTAAACAAGGGGATAAAGGCCCCAGAGCTGGGCCTAGGGGAGCCTGGAATTGCTTTGTGATTCCCAAGCTGTGAAGGCGCTGCCATAACAAGTTGCTAGGACAGAAGCAGAGAAAGAGAAAGCCTCTCAGGAATGGCTGAGTCCTCTAAGTGGCAGGCCCAGCCAAAGCATCCAGGGGTCAGGGAGGGAGCTGTCCCAAAAGAGGTGGGAGAGGGAGGAAAGAGGAGGCTGAAATCTCAGGTTTTACCTTCCCACAGTGTTGACAGTTTTGCTGGACTGACCCTCCCATTTGAGATAACTCTTGTGAGACAGTCTGTTGGACAGCAGACCTGCTGACTCCACAGGAAGCAGGTCAGAGAGGCCCTGACAGGAGTAAGAGCCAGGAATCTGTCTGCCTCTCCTCCAGGGACTTGCAGGCTTGGTTTCAGAGTCTACACCTGACGCTTGTCAACTCCGTCCTCACATAAGTATTTATGACCCTGTCTGAACTCAGTTTTCTTGTGGGGAAAACGAGGTACTAAGTCCCGTGTCATAGAATAGTTGTAAGGAGTCGGTGAGACCACCTGTGCAGTGGTCCTGCCCTGGGCCGGTGCCCCATCACTGGCAAGTATCCGCCTTTGCCAGCACCAGGTCTCAGCCCACGGACTGCCCAGGGAGGAAGGGTCATTCATGTGCAGAACAGGAATCTTTGTGATGGGAAAGGCCACTGCTGTGTCTTCATAGCATATCAGAGCCCCATCTCCTCAGAGGATGTAAAGAGAAACTCTAAGGGACAAGCTCCTTGGGAAAGTGAAGGTGCACTCAGGTCTCAGGAAAACAGGGTTCTCCGCGGGGCCCCCACTTCTCACAGGCATTCTTGGTGCTGGTGTTCCTAACAGCGACCAAACTCCTTTTTTCATGTTTGCTGACTGCTTTCTTATAATACCTAGAGGCCCCTGGTCGATCTGAGGTATATCCCAGCTTGTCGGGGTAGAAAGTGAGGAAGCAAAGAAAAGAAGGCAAGTGTATTTATAGATAAATTTCCACACCCTTGAACAAGTGTTTTTGAAAGCCTGGTTTCTCCCCAGGACCCCTGTCCTAGCTTACTTATGATGTCAGGACATAGCTAGGGCAGAAACCACCATTTAACCAGAATCGGGCTAGTTCAAGGCAGAACATGGCAAAGTATAAAAATGGCAGAGGGGTGTGTGTGTGTGTGTGTGTGTGTGTGTGTGTGTGTGTGTGTGTGTGTCTGTCTGTCTGTCTGTCTGTCTTCTGGAAAATCAGTAGAGTAGTATCCCTCATTAAGCCTCAGAGTTAAGACTGAAGAACCTTTAATAATGTTAATATTAATAATCACAACTCACCTTTATTGTGTTCACTAAGCACCAGGCAAGGTCTAATGGCTTTACATGTATTAATGTATCTAATGTAACAACCCCCCTGGAGAGAGGATCTGTCCCAGTTCTCCAGTTGAAGAGAATGAGGGCTGGTAACTGCTGGGAGCCTCTCGGCTCAGCTATCAGCATTCTGCCCCTTATGTTCCTAAAGAATCTTCTGGAAAAGAGGCAAACATTTAGACAAGTAAAACAGACCGTGATTCTTTATAATGAGATTTTCCCGTCACCTTGCCCAGTGCTAAAGAATAACTGATGGTTCTTCACTTTGTACCATGGCCAAAGAAATCACTTTCCAAATCCCAAATTGTGCTCACACCCTCACATTTACTCCTTGCTAACTATTGTCCTCAGTGCTTTGCACACATCTCATCCAATTCACATAACCACTGATTGAGGGAAATGGGATCTTACCTTTTTGTTGAAGAAACTGAGACCAAAGCAATAGCAAGACCTGTTCGAGGCCACACAGGTGGGTTTTGAACTCGGGTGTTTCTTCCTCCAGAGCCCATGCTGTTAACCATGAACCACGGGGACCCCACAGACACGCCACAGCCTGCTTGGGCCACAGCCCACAGGCCAGACCCAGCTCAGGGCTTGTTTTGTGGCCAGTGTCTCACTGGCGTAGCCACACTCAACGCAGGCCTTGTCTGTGGCTGTTTCTGCAGGGCTACAGCAGAGGTGAGTATTAGCGGAGAGGCTGTCTACCTGCACAGCCTTCAGGGCTTGCTGTCTGGCTTTTTACAGAAAAGATTTGCCAGTCCTTGCCCTGGGAGATGCGGGCCACAGAGTGGCCTGCCTCGGGGCGGTGAGACTAGCGCCTGGGCGCAGACAGCATTCAATGGCACGGCTTTTCCTTCCCAAAGAATTGAAGTTTTTCATTTTCTCTTCATGTTCTCAACCAGCCAGCACCAGCTTGTTCTAAAAACAGTTGATAGTGTCTGCCTTCCAGAATTTATGAAGAAAACAATGAGGTTTCAGAAAATGTTTATTTAAGTAGATGTGGTTCTGTTTCACAATCACCCTATTTTGATGGGTAGGATTATATGGTCATTTTTAACTTCCCAGCCTTCACTTCTGTCTTTGTTGTCCTCAGTTTACTACTTTGGTTTCTTAGAGATACTAAGGATGCTACAGCGACATGCAGAGGACTAGGGGGGTAGGGGGAACTTTCTGAGGAGTCTGAACTGAGTGGGTTTAGGATGCTTCCAGTGTATCCACAGCCTCAGACAGTGCCAGGGGCATAGTCAGACTAACGTGAATCAGTGCGCAGCCTGGGGGTATAAGCAATCTCCCCTTAGTCCCTGAGTCCAGAGAGTCTGAACACTTGGCTGTTATGGGCCTTGGACAAAAAGCAACCTATGGGGAGAGAGAGAGAGAGGCCCACCATCACCCCCCTTTTCAGACTCTCCAGCGTCAGCACGCGGGCACTGTGACACCAGCAGCCTTTGTGGCATGGACTGGACTCTCTTTTCCTACCAGCCTCTGATTCCATTAGGAAAAACCCCACCCCAGTGTACCCCAGGGCTTTAGGCTCAATTTGGTGAGCTCTGTTTCCAGTATCTTTCCCCCTCTACTTTCGCATCCTCTGTCACAGCTGTAATCCGCAGCAAATGGATTCCCTGACCCTCGGGACAAAGCCTCCACGTCCCTAGCCTTGGCGGCTCCTGGGAGGGCAAAACCATCAGCATTTCCCCAGCTGCTGGTCTCAGGCCCTGTGGACAACAGAAACCTGTAATAAGATCACTACCCCAGCCAGTTACAGTCAGCACATCATTCAAAGTGGTCCCTTGTGGGGAGGAGACAATTGACTAAAGTAGGAATCGCAGCCTTCAGAGCCTGGCCTCCCACAAAACCACACAGTGAATTAGAACTCAGAGAAAACCAGACTCCCAGTTCTGGACGTTAGCCATTAATCAGATTTGGCTACAGTTCGTAGTGGGAGTCAGCAGTGATGTATGGCCTTGGGGAAGAAATGAGGAACTAGTTAGAAAGAGGAGAAGGGAAGAATAAGAGTAGGAATTAAAAGGAAATTGAATAGGAGTGTGTAAAATGCTTAAAGCCTACATACTATGAAAATTTAAGGGTTCATGTTTTCTAATGAGGGACCCCAGGGTTTTGGGCATAATGAGAGTCCATTATGAGAGCCTCACCGAGAGCTCAGAACACCTTTACTTCCCACAGACCAGGGCTTTGTGGCAGAAGGAAGGAGAATGGTCAGGCACTGAAAGTTTAATTCAAGGAGGAGAGAGCCTTTCTGAATTTGAAAGTCGCTGATTTGGTCCACACTTCCTAATTAATTTCTTTCTAACCCAAGTTACCTTCCACTGGGACACCAATGAGAAGGTGATATATGATAGGGCCTTAGCTGCTGATTTCTCCAGCCCTCTGGTTGAGTAAAACCAGTAGGCTTTCTGTGGTGCCTTCCATGTCTGTGTTACTGGAGGAGAGAAAAGGAGCCTTATCTCCTTGAGTGAATCACATTCCCCCCAAACAAGGGGCTCAGTTTTTACATATGAAAAACAAGGAAGATTTTGGTAATGTTTGGTCTCTTAAGCTGGTGTTGAGTTCACATGCATGTTTGATGTATATATTACATAGAGCGATTTAAGCATAAAATATTTAATAGACATTAATTAATAATTAGGGAATTATTCAATAATCTCAATTCCTTTCCACTTCTGAAAATCTGGTAGGTACACTCTATTGTGAACTTTGACCAAGGTCATTGAAATAGTGGCTCAGGGTAAGATGAAGGGCCTAACAGGGGAAGAGCTCTAGCTTGAAGTTAGATCTGGTTTTGAATCCTAGTTCTGTGATGACCAGAGATAAGGTACTTAGATAAGTCCTCATTGACAAAATTGGGACAATATCTGTCCTTTACAGGAAGTCATGAGTAGAGATAGAGCATCTACCACACATGCTTGACATAGTATGGATAGTAATAGTATGGTGCCACTGATGGAGAGTACTGGAATTGTCACCAGTGGTATGTTTTAAAGTTGTTGGGGGAAATTCTGCTGATGAAGCAGAAATCAAGCTTTCAGATGAGAAATGGGATGGCGTGTGATGCCTAGCAAACAATTCTGTTCAACTAATACTTATGGAATAAGGGTGTGTGTGTGTGTGTGTGTGTGTGTGTGTGTGTGTGTGTGTGTGTGTCTAGGCAAATACAAAATGATTGCTATTCTCTGGGAGTTCAGAATCCAGTGGGGAAGGCTGACATAAAAGCAAATCACCCCATATAGGTTATTATTTATTACCTAAGGCCATGCAGCTAGTAACAGTAGAGCTGGTGTTCTTTCTCTGTTAGCACACTGACACTACTAGGGAAAGGAAGGGCGGGGATCTGTTTATTCAGCAGCAGCCTAAGTTTTAGTATTCAGAAAGCCTAGAGGAAGCTTCCTCCACCTTCCACCCAGTGCATTGCCCACTTTCCTTAAAACCTCACTCTTCTGAACACTAGCAAATGTTGTCTCATTTGCCCATTTGTAATTTGCCATATGGTAGGTAATATTTTTATCTTTAAATGTGTACTTTCTGCCCAATCCCTACCTAGTTTACCAGAGTTTTTGGATGGGTTTCAAAGCATTCATTAACTTCATCCTTGTAAACATGTTTTTTGTTATATGTCTCTGCATCTTTTTCTAGTGCAAGGGGTTTCCGCATCTCTGATATGCCGCCAAAAGTTAAGAACCTTAATATGAAGATTCACGTCATCTACCTTTTCCTATTCCTGGTACTTAGCAAGGTTACCCTGCATGTGGTAGGTGCAGGTCAGCTTTGCTCTGTGAAAGCCAGGGAACTGTGGGTTCAGGGGATTCAATTGTTACTTCTCCTTTGAAGTGCTCCCTAAGAGTCTGTGCTTCCCTCCTCTGTGCTTTTCATGAGCAATTGAGGGGGAGCCAGAGAAAGAACATGCTTGAGAGCCATCAAAAGCATGCACTGGAACAGAGAGCATGCTGGGGCGGTGGGGCGGGGAAATGGAGATCTGGAGACTAGGTGGGTGTGCATCAATGAAAGAGAGGGTAGGCCCGATGGGGCAGGAGATCCTCAGGTGAGGAGAGAGAGCGGGAGCGAGCGGCAGGGGAGTGAGGACAAAGTGAGCCTAATGCCTGCTGAGGGAGGTCAGTGAAGGACAAGCAGCAGCGCTGGGAGGTGTGGGGAGAAAGCCCTGAGGGGAGGCAGCCAGAGCAGAGTCAGGGTCCAGGAGGGAGCACGGGAAGGAGTGAGGGGGCCAGAGCCAAAGCACAGTGCAGGTGAGTGTGAGCACCCAGGGGTGCAGCAGGAAGTGGGCTGTAAGAGCAATGGTGAAAGGGGGGCAGGCATGAGCACGGGTAGGGAGAGGCTGGGAACAAGGGTGCAGCCGCAAAAATGGGAAGGCCGCTAAAAGTGACAGAAACAGCAAAGAGGTGAGGGTGGGGTGTAGCAGAAGCCCAGAGTGAGGGAGAAGCGAGGGCATGCTTGGCCGCGGGAGGAAAGAGAGTTCGGGAATTGCAGCGGGCCTGTGTCCTCTAGCTACTGAGGGGAGCCTCTGGGGGGGGGGGGGAGCATCGCTGTCACTGCCCTCGTGGCTTTTCCATAAGGGAATGCCAGGCTCTCTTGAGGACATTGTTTCATTTCTCAACAAGGGGGAGCGTACCACTGTGCACAAGTTCTGCCTCAGAGCTCCAAAAGAAAAAAATAGAGTTGGGGCCTTACCGTCCAGGCTGTAGAGGATCCTGCGCTAGTTTGCTGCTACCCTGTTCCCCATTTTATTTTTTAGAAGGAATTCAACTGAGATTTCCTAGGGTGGAATGGAAAGCAAAAACTGAAACCCAATTCTGGGCAACACTACGGGAAAGCAAGGCCAGGCTTTTGACCAAGAGAGAACGCCTGTGATTCTGCTGCTGTCACACCACCTTGCAGCCCGGGCCTCCCACCCTCAGCCTGCTCACTGCCCGCCTGGGCGCCTGCTCTCCTTACCACCATCAGCCCCGCCTTTGTGTCTTTGCCCACACTTTTCTCGGCCCAAGGTGAAACCCACCCGGTCTGAAGACAGCCTGAGGAATAGTGACAGCCCAAACTGCGCAGCATTAGGAAGGTGACAAGACAGCCATGATTATTTTAGTTCTCTGCTCTATTAGTATAAAAAAATCATCATTTTTTTCATTTATTAAATGGGTATAATCTGCAAGCAGAGAATTGAATGATGAAATGACAAAGAAGCTGTACATATATAGGTAGGGAGAAATGGGTAGAAGAAAAGCTTGTGTGTGTGTGTGTGTGTGTGTGTGTGTGTGCATGTGTGTGTGTGTGTGTGTGTGTGTGTGTGTGTGTATTTTAGGGATAGCAAGATGGGAGAAAGAGGAACTTGAACTCAGATTTGGGCATGCCGTTCCCACCACCCTCCCTTCTTTCCTTCCTTCCTTGTTCTCTCCCTCTCTCCCTCCCGCCTCCCTTCCTGCCTTCCTGCCTCCCTCTGTTCCTCCTTCCCAGCCCCTCTCCATTCCCCCAACACATTGCCTCATGGGCTCTGTGGTTTCCAGTTCTAAATCCTGATCACAGGATGGCCCTGAAGGAATTTTTTTTTTAATAGACATTTTATTTATTTTTGTTATTCATATCTTTTACATTATTGTGTGTCCCCCATAAGTTACCCAGCACCTGTTCACCCGTGGCGCCATCACCATAGTCCTCCGTGCTCCCCTCCTCCCGCCTCTTGAGCCCTGCCCCTCCCCTGAAGGAATTCTTAGCAGGCTTTGATGACCATGATGGAAGGTTCCAAGAGGCTCTACCAGTTATGTGCTGGAGGAGGATCGATGTGCAGGAGCCAGACAGTGAGAGCCAGGCTGGGGACAGCTTTAACGAACCCAACAGCCAGCGCTCGTGGCCCACTTGGTGCCCGCGTGACGCTCTGCTAAGCGTCACTGCCTTACCCTGTCTCCCTGACAGCCGTGCTCTCGCTCACCTGACAGATTAAGAGACAGAAGGTTAGAGAAGCGTGACCTGCCAAGCTTTCCCAGCTAGTAAGTGGCAGTGCCAGGGCACAAATTCAAGTCTTTCTGATTCCAGAACTTGCGATTTTAACCAAATTTCTCAATGTACTGCCCTGTTCAACTTGAGATCAGAGGGCAGTAAGTATTTCATAAAGAAAACAGACACTCCGGACACACTCAAAACTCTTCTGGCTTTGACTACAAAACAAAACACTTTATTTCTTTATTTGCATCTTTCTCTCATTCTATTCTCTCCAGATTTTTAATCCCATCTCTTTCCCTGAGTATATTACTATAGACAAATAATGAGTTCTCTGATGGTGAGCTTCTCCATCCCAAAGATGTAGAAGTTGATAGAAAGAGCTCTTCTAGGTAGACCATTATGGGAAATCTGCCTCCTTTACTGGTATTAACTCCTGTGGCAGAACAAACAGGTCATGGACTTTGGACTCAGACCGATACGATCTCAAATCTTGCCTCGTGAACCAAGCCTGGCCCTGTCATCCTCCCAGCAGGCCTGCCCCAGGACCCGGTTTTGCACGGGGTTCCTCTACAGGATGATGAAGGTGATGCATGGGTGTGAACTCCCCAGTAAGGGTGTAATACTCTCTCTGTCCCTTGCCTCCCAGCATCCCTCTGCTTTTCCACCATCTGCGTGCCCTGACGGTGCCATCCGATAGGCCATGGAGAATGAGCTGCCAGTCCCCCCTACATCTAGCAGTGCCAGTGTCTCCAGCAGTAGCAGCGGGGTCGGTAGCAGCAGTGGCTGCAGCAACAGCGGCGGTGGGAGCGGACGCCCCCCAGGGCCCCAGATCTCGGTGTACAGCGGCATTCCTGACCGGCAGACAGTGCAGGTAAGATTCCAGTGGATTCGGGGACTGTACCCCTTAATCATCAGCAGGCTAACCAGGAGCACGTGTCGGCCTGGGCTGCTAGAATAACTGAGGGGTTGAATCAGAAAGAGGGTAAGGGGCTGTGTTAGTGGACGTGTGTTTGCGCTTAGTTAGAACAGGAGGGTTGCCGGTGGGTCCAATCAAGGGAGTTTGGGGAGATCAGGACAATTTCTTTCTTATCCCGTGATTCAGATCCACGTGATGGAGGACAGGTGTGTGAATGTTTAAGTGGCGGGCAAGTAGAAATGACCAACGAGAGCAGTGATGGGAGCTGCTCACCACGGCCCAAACCCACTGCGTAAACAGCTTTCGTCCTGTAACAAATCAAAGTTTCCAAGGCAGAGGACCCAGAGGAACTCCAAACAATCCTGTGTCTCTGCAGCTCTTTACCTTCTTCCCTGAAGCTACCACCCAGAGTGTGCCCTCCGTGAGGCCCTCCGCTGCTCCTACGCAGGCGTGACCGGCACTGCCCTCTGCCACGTGCCAGCCTGTGTGCCGAGCTGGGTCCCCCGCTCCCGTAAGGATGGTTAGCAGGCACAATTCTGTAATTCAGGAAACAGAGACTCAGGTGGTCGTTCATGGAAAGACAAAAAACCTGAACCTAATTCTCCCTGCCATCCGGGGTTGTAATCACCAGTGTCTGTCTGAGCTTCCCAGATAAAACAGGCGGAGAAGAGGGACCACAGGCGGAGAAGAGGGACCGCAGTGGAGAAGTGTTTAAGTAACTGCCGTTTCAGCTAAAATGGACTAGGCAAGTGACCTCATCCTAGCCTTGGCCCCAGGCCCAGATTAGAGAGCAGAGGAGGAGCCACAGCAGACTGAAAAATCTAGTTAAAGTAGACACCATCAGAAACTGTGGAATCTTCTCTCTCCCAGTTATCTCTGCCTCACACTTAACACATTGTTTGTGGGTAGTTTTTATCGCTAACAGGTGGCACGGGCCATTTTTGCTAATTTTTTAAGTATTAAAAAAAAGGTATAAAAATAAACATACGTTACCTGCATTCTACCACTAGTCTATAAAAAACGTATTAATACGTGTCCTGCACTCTACTACTAGTCAATGTAAAACGTGTAAATACATTTCCCGCATACAATGTGTTAATAAAACGGTGTTTCCTGTGCCATCCTCTCCCCTCCCCAACCAGCCTCTTCCCCTGGTGTTTTGCAACCATCCCAAGCCAGGTAGGGTCCAGGTGGTTCCGCGCTCCAGGTGTCCACAATCAGGCACGTTGCCCCACGCCCACACTCCCAAGCGCTTTCTGCATAACACCATCCAGGCCGTAGGTGATAGCCATAGAGGCCAGTGGCGTAAAAAGCTTGATTAATTCACTTTCCCTACACCTAGATTCTTGGCACGTATTTTAGTCTAGTCCCTAGGAGCCAACATTAGAATGTGCCTCCTTCTACCCCCAGCACAACTCTGGGCGAGCAGGGCTGAGGTGCTCTGCTCTGGGAATGGAGGGCTCCAGGGTGCATTCTGCACCCAGGCAGAACCACGGGGCACCTCCCGTTTCATATCCTCTCCTGAGGAGTTTCAGTGTCCCAACTCTGGCTGCCTGGGCTGCTGGGGGTCCTTGGAGGGGTCTAAAAGAGAGAGGGCTACACAGAGGAAGAAGAAAGGATTCTAGGGGGATCAAGAGAAAAAGAACTGAGTTCATAAGCCAGGCCCCACAGCGGGGGATATACTAAAGGAAGGGTATGGAAGAGGTGAGTTGGGGTGGGGTTTTCTGGGGAGACCCAAGAGCCTATGGAGAACCTATGATATGAGCCTGTTTTCACAGAACCTCAAATCTGAGCCCAGAAATTATTCTGTTCTAGAGTCACTAGCCCTGGAAACCATGCCAAGCCAGAGAGACAGGCTGGAGGCTTGCTTGTTGGGGCAGGACCCAGGGTGGGGAGCGGCCTGTGGCCAGGGATCCCCTAGAGCTAAGGGTGGGAGTGGATCAAAGCCTTACTCGGCCCCAGGCAGGGCATCGACTGGGAAGAGATGGCAGGCGAGTAGCCCCGTGAGAAGGGAAGAGGAACATCTTTGAGGGCTGGGGAAGGCCCTCACTTTGCTTTGGTGCTGGGGTAGTGGGAAGTTTTGAGGGGCTGAGAGTAAGTGGGAGGAGATCAACAAGCAGCCTCTGTCATCCCCTAGAAACTGAGGCTCATCAGCCAGTCCCATCAGGAGAGAGGGAAGAGCAGTAAGTGCAGGGAGAGGTGCTCAAAAGAGGGAGTGACAAGAGAGGAAGAGGAAGGATCAAGAGGAGCGGCATCGCTGTGGCTCTGCAAGGCCCAGGGACCTCTTCTGGGGACCGATGGGACTTCCAGGCAGCTGGGGACAGAACCTGGGAAGCAGCACCCAGTCTGCCTTGAGGCTCCAGCCAAGAGGGGGTTGCCTGTGGATGACCTCTGTTTGCTGGCGGCAGTGCAGTGTTCCAGCTTGCCTCTCTTCCACCCCTTTCCTTGGCTCTGATTTGTTGAGCTTCAGTTCCCTCTGTCATGGTCTCCCCATGCCGCTCCCACTCGCATGTGAGGCTGAAGAGTGGGGGGCAAGGAAAGCCGCAGGAGCCTGGCCTGGGACGCAGTATCATGGGCGCCCTCAGAGTCTCTGTCTCCCCAGGCTCTGCCCAGGGTGGGCTAGAGCACAGGGTGCTGCTCTACCTCTCCCCACGGGGGAGCTGGCACCGGGGCAGACCTTGCAAGGGAGGCACAGGGGAGAGCTGCGAGACAGACTGGGCAGACATGTCTGCCCAGCTTTGCAAAAGGTTGTCTCCGCCCACTTGGAGCGGGGTTGTTTGTGGTGTGGCTGTGGACAGAGCCAGCCATCAGGAGAGAGGGGCGGACAGGCACGTGGCCGCGGGCAGGCTGTGTGGCGGGTGGACAGCCCCTCTCCTTCCGTGCGCCTCAGGTGATCCAGCAGGCCCTGCACAGGCAGCCCAGCACGGCGGCGCAGTACCTGCAGCAGATGTACGCGGCCCAGCAGCAGCACCTCATGCTGCAGACCGCAGCGCTGCAGCAGCAGCACCTGAGCAGCGCCCAGCTCCAGAGCCTGGCGGCCGTGCAGCAGGTGAGGGGGGTGGCCCGACTGAGGGTGGGGGGAGGGCAGGCACACACAGCTGGGCCTCTCCCAGGAGCCCCACAGAACCCCTGGGCCAGAGGTGCCCCTGACCATCTGTCTCTTGAAGGATGGGAAAGGCTCCGGTTCAGCACCTCGTCCAGAGTCATGGGTGGCCGCGCGCTCCACCCTCCTCACTGCAGCTGCAGCCGGGGGAGGGGCTGGGAGGCCAAGGCGGTGGTCTCCAGAGAAGGCTGCTGTCCTCCCAGTCGTCTGTCTGTTGTTCATAACTGAAAACACAGCCATTCATTCGACACAATGTTAGGCGCCTCTGTACCCCTGAATGATTCATGTCTGGCACTGAGTACCCCAGCGCCCCTGTCATTTTGGACTTGTAGCGAGGCTCAGCTTGGCCGGTCAGGGAGGGTCCAGCTGCTGGACTCACAGTGAGGCTGACCGAGGATGAGAAGACGCTGGGCAGGGGAGGGCAGGCTGGGCATTCCAGACACTGCACAACTCGGGGCAGGGTGGGGGGAACCAGCTATGACAGAGTGTGATGGGCTGGGGGGGATGCTGAAAAGAGCTAGAAACAATGGAAATAATCACAGCTAACAATCTGAGAGTGCTCACAGAACTCCCCCGGTACCAGAAGTAGGGTGTTCCCATTCAGTGTGATTTGGTGGGCCTGGGAATGCTCAAGAATTATTTCCATACAAGTTCATGGTAATAGTGTTCCCAGTCCCCAAAATAAATCAGATAGCAGGGGAGACCTGTGCATGTAGATGCTTGGCCTCGATTGGTCCTCACTTTCTATTAAAGGGAAACTGAGGCAGCAGCCTGCGGTCACGCAGATGAGGCAGAATGGGGGTTTGATTCCAGGGGTTGACTCCTCGCTGCCATCCTGTAGTGCCTCCCTCAGAGGGTGAGAGCCAGGGAGCGACTGGGAAGCTCTGGGGCTGCAGTCACAAGAGTTGTTCTTTTCTAGGCCAGCCTGGTGGCCAACAGGCAAGGGAGCGCTTCAGGCAGCAGTGTGTCTGCGCAGAGCCCCGCCCCGGCAGCCTCGGTGAGTGAGTGAGACGGGGCAGGGGCGGAGCAAGCGGAGCCCACAGCCGGGGACCAGCTCCTTCTTGCCCAAAATGCTCATGGTGGCGAGTCCTTAGCCATGTCGAATCATGACAGGAATCTAATCCTCTTGCCCGTAGCTTTAATAACCCCAGTGTCAGAGCTTCCTCTCCCCATAGCGCCGCCCTGCAGCTTTGCCCACAGGCCCAGGGAGCAGACATGGTCCTAAAGGAAACTGAATCCACCAAGGGACGGGATTGGGGGGGCCGGGGAAGACGGATGAGGGGGCAGAGCTAACCAACAGAGCTGCCCTCTCTGACTGCTCTGTCTCTCACAGATCAACCTGGCGGCCTCCCCCGCAGCAGCGCAACTCATCAACCGGGCTCAGGGCGTCAACTCAGCCACCGCCTCGGGCATCGCCCAGCAGGCCGTGCTCTTGGGCAACACGTCCTCGCCAGCCCTGACTGCAAGCCAAGCCCAGATGTATCTAAGGGCGCAGATGGTGAGTCCCGGCCTGGGCTGCCGCTCAGGTGGAGCAGGACAGTCAGAGAAGTGGGAGCTGGGAGACGTAGGGGCGGGGGCTAGAGAAGGGTGGGGAAGAGGCCCAAGGGGCCAGGGGCACAAGACAAGGAAGGGGTGACGATGGGGGAACCTGGAAGGCTGAGTGGGAACGTTGGCAAATGTTCACTAACTCAAGGACAGGCGGGATTCCAGGCTGAAATAGAGAAAGATGCCCAGGATGCCTCCTCTCCTTCCCCGCTTGTCCTCTTCTTATTCCCCAAAATTAATTCGAGGAGTAGGTACAGGCTCTGTACCCAGATGGCCAGCATACTCAGAAACCCACGATAGGGAAATGCACAGGCATCTTACACCCTCCAGAAATGGGCTCTCCCCACTGCGGTGGCCTGGGCAGAGACTGGCCTCCACTAGATCAAGGGCCATCAGTGTGTCCACCCAGGGGGTGAGGTGGCAGCCAGCTTGAGTACATGCCACCTCCCCACGTAGCCCCCTGTCTAAACACGGTCACCCTGTCACCCCTGAATCAGGTGGCTGGTGGAGCACACGTGCCCTAAACAGCGCACCTGGAAGTGCTTCTGTCACCCGTCCCTATGAGCTACGCGGTCCTGAGGGACCTCACAGGCTCCTCAGTCTAGAGAACTAAGGAACCTTGGTGAACAGCAGCCTGCCCCAGGAGGCCACAGCCTGCAGCTCTGCGCTGGGCTGGCGCCTCAGGTCTTTCCCCGCAGCGCCCCAACACACTGTCCTAAAGACAGCACAGCGCCCCTCCCCATGCTCCTGTGGCCACAGCTGTAACGGGAGCTTTTGTGGTCTTGCTCCGGCCCTCCTGTTCTTGCCTCCGAGCTTACTGTTTGGGGTACGCCCCGTTGCTCTGGCGTATCCTCCTGGACACACAGGAGGGAGGCGCTCCCGCTCCTCTAGGAGCCAACAGCCCCATGGGACACCACCCAGCCTGCCTCGGTCCTTGGGTTCTCATCCCCTTGCCGACGCAGCAGTCCCTCCCAGAATCCTAAAGCCCGTCTGCCTCCCCCTGACCAGGGCCCACAGGCACAGAGGCACAGTTGGGGTGCGTGGGTTCTGGGGTCACCTGCTGCTGGGTACCAGGCTAGGCTTGTGGGGGTGTGAGGGTCATGAGGACAACCACGAGGAGGGGCAGACGGGAGTCCACACTAGGCACTCCGCTTCCTCTGTGACTGTGGTCTCTGTGTCATGCCCCACCCCAGCCACATTTGGCTAGCGCGTGACCAAAAGAATACATGGAAGTTGACCCCTTCTGGAGGAGAGTCCTGGTCTGACCCAGCCGGGCCCAGGAATAGAGTGGACCTGCCAGATGTTCTCGAGGGTCCATCCCAGCCCAGGGTCCCTGCTCCCTGGGAGAGCAGAGTGGTTTCAGGGGTCCCGGGAACGTTGGTCCGCTCTGGAATGAGCTCCTCACAGAGACTTCCGCGGTGAACCTGCTTGGACACAGCCCCCTGGGCCGTCCCCGCTGCCCCTCTCCTGTTTGGTCTGGGTCAGGATGCTGCAAGCTCTTGAGATTTTCAGGTGGTGGTACCTTGCGCCCCTTTCTGGCCTCCCAGTCTCCCCGTATCTGCTCCCTGGCTAAACCGGCCTGTCCTGTGGCTGAGCCCACGCTGGGCAGGTAAAAGGCGCCTCGTTTCCTGTGATTCCAGGCCCAGCCAGGTAACCTGGTGCAGGTAGCTAGGAGCCTAGGCGGCACTGTTCCTTTGTCCCCTCAGCTCATCTTCACGCCCACGGCCACCGTCGCTACCGTGCAGCCTGAGCTCGGCACTGGCTCCCCCGCCCGGCCCCCCACCCCCGCCCAGGTGAGGATTCCATGCTTGTGGGAGGGCAGGGGGGTGGGCATCCTGCAGAGGGTACTGACACTGGGTATGGGCATGAGCCCTGGAGCACCTTGGAATCATTGCAAAGGTTGGGATCTTCTAGGAAAGCGAGTGGGAGACTGGGCATCCTAATGGCCCCAGACCTGCTCCTTAATGCCCTCGTGAAGCCTCAGCCGCTCTTGACTTTGCTTTGTTCCCTCAAACATGGGTTAGGACCAGCATGCTGAGGAGTGACTGACAGTAACGGGTGGTCGCTGCTTCCTTGCTACGTTGCCCTCTGCATCCTTAAGTTCTATGGTGGTTTTTGCCTTGTAAGTGGAAAACCCCACTCTGATTAGGCATGAAAAGGAGCAATGTCCTGGGCCCCTGCCCTCTGCTGGGAACACAGAGGTGTGCTGTTGTGACTATAAAGATTCTATGGGCAGTGGGGGAGAGGAACAACCTCCCACTCCCCTATCCCCAGCTACAGAACGGGGATCTGTGGTGAGAGCACTTGGTGGCATGATCAAATGAGTCTGCACTGCCTCTGTATACCCAGCAGAGGGCGCCAGGGACCCGATTGAATAAGCACGCCCATCCTCTGGAAGCCTAACGCTGAAGACAAAATAATCCTTTATTTGGTGACCTTGCCCATCAACTGGCTTACCCTTTTGCCCTGCCCTTTTCCAGTGTGGCATACCCGTGCCCCCCCATAACTGGGAGTTTTTTCTAAGTGGTATGCTTCCCAAACTGAGAGTCTAGAGGAGGAGGGGAGGTAACGGAGTGCCTGGCCTCCCTTTCTGGGCCTGCCCCAGCTTGGGCCTTCATCCCTTCTCAGAATTCAATTTCTTCTCCTAATGAATCAATTACTAGCTCTCTCTCTTGTCCCCTTTAGAAATTCTGCCTGCTCCTGGTTCCTCTGTCAGTCCTTAACTCATTCTCTCTCTATTTCTCCCTGATTTTACAACCTCCTGTCCTGTTCAGCCATTCCTGGCTCCATCTCTAACTCTTTCCCTATCTTAGTTGTGTGTGGGGTGGCCCCTTCCTGCATTCTCTGGACTCCCATAGACCCCTTTTTTCCAGGTACAGAACTTGACCCTCCGAACACAGCAGACACCAGCCGCAGCAGCCTCGGGCCCTCCCCCCACTCAGCCTGTCCTGCCCAGCTTGGCCCTGAAACCCACGCCAGGCAGTAGCCAGCCTCTGCCTGCCCCGTCACAGGGCAGAAACACTGCTCAGGGTTCCCCCGCAGGTGCCAAGCCTGGCATGACCGACAGTGTGACAGAGCCACTCAAGAAAGGAGATGGCAGCAGCAGTGTGCCAGGGAGCATGGAGGGCCGGGCTGGGCTCAGCCGGATGGTGCCCACTGTGGCAGCCCACCCCCTCATCGCACCAGGTAAGGGCTCCAGGAGGAAGGACTCCTGTCCGTAGGGGAAACTCGCGCGCTCTCCTTTTTCCCACCAGCCTGTGTATGTCTCTCTGGCTCTTCCCGTCTTGAGGTGCTCATCAGCTCCTGCACAGTTTCCTGCCCCTAGTCTTGCTTTAAAGAAGCAGCCCCGTCAGTGGGATTAAGTGGGTCCTGTGTCCCAGTGGGCACAGCGGTGGCCCTGAGTACCTGGTCACGCTCTCCACTCTGGGTGTGGGCAGACTGCCCACGGCACTGTTGAAATTCTCCAAGTCCATGGAAAGAACTAGAGCCGCTGGAGCCTTGTAAGGCCACGGGGACTGGGGAAGTGGGACGTTGGTTTTCTCATCGTTCAGCAACACTGTTGACCAATATTTGCTAGTTATATCGCCAGTTCTGGGTGTGCAGAGATCAGTAAGGCTTGGGCCTGCCTTGGGGGTCTTGGGAGCCGCAGTGGTGCAGCAGAGTGTGATAATGGCGCCGTGATGAATGTGGGCTCTGAGCCCTGTGGGAGCTCACGGGCACTCTAGCCCTGGGGAGGAGACCCGAGAAAGGCTCGCCCGTAGAGGTGGCACGTGAGAAAAAAATCTAGTAGATTAAAAAAAATTATCCAGCGGATCCCTTGCGAAGCAAGTTCTGTGCAGAGGATGAATCGGTGTTCCCTGGGGCTAGACACCTTTCCCTGCTGCTGAAACTCTCCCAGCACTGCTTGTTGTAACCCATCTTTAACAAGAACATCTGCCGAGAGCTTTAGAAGCCAGGCCTGCAACCTGAAGAAGACCAAGCTGTTCTGTCACAGGAATAAACTCAGTGGGGACGACAGGGCTTTGCAGGAAAAGCAGTCACCCTAGTCATCCCTCTCTTCCCCCAAGACAATCACGAACCCTGTGTCATCAGCCCTGCTGGTCTACCACCCAGCCTACCATGCAGTGTTTTCCCCCTGAGAACCTATATATGCTTGGGGCTAGGCTAGCCCAGGTGGTTGAAATATGGCTCTTTACCTAAAGGAGTATGCAGTCAAGGACGGAGCCAGACGCACATCAGGAAATCCACTCAGTGCCCTCCATTCTACTCTAGGAGTAAGTGCGGGGTAAGTGTGGCCACGATGGTGGCCCAGAGCCAGTCAGGATGGGTCAGAGACGTGGTAAGGATGAGTCAGAGGAAATGGCCAGTGAAACAAAGTGAGAAGTTTCCCCAATGGCAGAGTGGGAGGAGGTCTTGGGACAGCCAGCGGAAAAGGACCCAAGGTGTAGTCATTTACTCAACTTTTCAGGGTTTCAAGGACAAAGGCTGGTCTCTATTCCCGTGGGCACCACTGAGCTAAGAAGCACCTCCCTGTGGGCCCTCACTGCCCTAGGCTTCTAGATGTTTCTCGGTCTCGGGCATTGCCCTCTCCAAAGATTGGTCCAGCCTCTTCTTCTTATGGAAAAGAAAACTGAGACTCAGAAGGTTAAAGACTGAGGAGTCTTACCTTGAGTAGACTAGAGCTCGGACCCCAAATTAGCATTTCTTCCACCTTCCTCATTCAACCTTACAAACCCTAGAGCAGCTTCGGGGTTTCAGGGCTTCTTGAGAGCCCCATTCCAGCCCTGCCCAAAATGTCACCTCTCCCTCTGTCTAAGACAACGCCCAGATTCCAAGAGCCCTTTGAGAGAAAGACCAGTTCGCACATTCTTCCTAAAGCTGCTAAGCGACCCTTAGGTCTTGAGAAACCTGGACAAAAAGGAGACCAGCACTGAGCAAACATCTGTTGCCTCCCTGAGAGCAGACGGGGCATTTTCATGCATGTTGGGGCACAAAGGGAATCCACACCCCTCTGTGTCCTTCTCGGCTGGCAAATAACCAACCACGCATCAAACAGATTGACAAGAGCCGTGGAGCAGTTTAATTATAACATATCACCTCCCGTGGACATGGGGGAGACCCAGTGCAGCTGAATGGCTCACCACTTGGCTTCAGACACCATCTTAAATAGCTCTGCTAAGACAGGTAGGCCGGCATTTGCTGGTGAAAATGAAGGTGCTTCTGCTTTCTCCCAGGCTCTTCCTGGACTAGGCCCCTACAGAGAGAAGTTTAGATCTAAACATCAAACACCCAGCCTGCAGGGCCCCTCCCATGAAATAGACACCTTGCCAAGACATGTTTTGGGGTGGCAGATTTTTGCTCCCTGAATACACAGCACTTCTTTGACGTTTCTATCCCCTTTACGGATGAGAAAACTGAAACTCAGGAAGGTTGCCCAATGACTTACTACGGGTGTCACTCAAGGCCACATAAGTGGTAAAGGACACTCCGGCCCCTGACTGCTGAGTCAGATCCTGTGTCCGTAATCATCAGGAACCCTCTGGGTCATCCAGTAAT
>PVIJ01008004.1:0-77640 GCA_004024925.1 Scalopus aquaticus | reverse complement strand
AACCTAAAAAAAAAAAAAAAGAAAGAAAACATAGGTAACCGCCATATCTGTCTTAGTGAGAGATTCCTCTACATTTAAATGCTATAGATAAATCATAAACCTATGAGTATAGTCATTCACCAAGAGAAATTTCTCAATATTAGAAAATAGCTTATTGTAATCTTAATAATGATTAAAATTTTTAAAGCCCCTAGTATAAACGTAGAAAACAAAAGCAAAGGCCCTAATTTATAACTTTTGCTCCCTGAATAAACATTTTAATATGTTAGTTTTATTATTTCTCAAATAACTACCTAAATACAACTATAATCATCAAGATGTATAAAAAGGTGGTCTACTAATTAAAAATCTGCATTTTTCAAATATTCTAGACAGGCAATGACAATTTTTGCAATAGCTTAGCAAGTTCAACATTTATAAACTACACTCATTTGATCATATCTACAAAATACAGATAGAACAGATTATGCCACCACTAAAGATCAGGTACTAATTATTACCAAAACAGCAAAAATGTACTAATTTTTTTCCTTAATTCAAATATCAAAAATGGTATGACAGACAAACCAAATAGTCATTTCTTTCAAAATAAACTCTACATAATATTGAAGAATATATTTAACACGTAATAAAAGGAAGTCCAGCTATTCTTGGGGGTAGGAGTTGTATTTCATAATTTAATTTTAAATAACAAATTGATTCAGATTATGCCTTGATCAACATTATGTTCGTTTTCTTTAAAAAGTCACTACCTATTTATTCTCTGCTTATGTTTAAGTAACTGGTATAGTAACAAACCTAAAGTAGTAAAGCTTTCCTTGGAAAAAGCTTTTTCTATTACCTATGTCATATGCAAGGCAAACTGTACAGAAAGTCTTTCTCCTTGAACTTGAAACAGTCAGGTCTTTGGGGGAAGCGGCAGGAGCACACGTTGTTTTCACTCTGTGTCGTGGCAGGACTCCCACTGATTTTATGAAATTCTCGAAATGGAGGTCTCCTTGGTGGCGCAACGGGTTAAGGCACTGCACTATGAAGCTATGCAGAGCCACTGCAGCACGAGTTTGATCCCCGACCAGGGAACTTCCCACATGGTGCAGCAGATCTCCCCTCAGTAGTGTATTTCAGCAGATCCGCCTGTTATGCTCCCCATTCTGTCTCTGGTGAGTCCTCTCACCCTCCCATCTCTGGCCTACACCCCAGCTTATATGCATAAATAAATATCTTTTAAAAAATGTTTAAATAAAATTGACTTTATGGAAAAAAAAGAAACTCTCAAAATGAGTGACTTCAGCAAACAGTACAAACATTTCAAAACAATTCCCTGTGTGAATTTTTATTTCAGTGTCTTAAATGATTATTCAAATGGGGTAGAGGTGGGGAGAGTTGGGGAAACAAAGAAGAGTCTTGAAAAAACTCACATGTGCCATCATCACAAAGCCTACAGACTACTGATACCTCAGTCATTAACTCAGACATCAAAAATGAGCTGTGGCCAGTGACTACTGAGAAGGCAGCTTCCAAAAACCACCTGACTTTCCCTACTTCAAATGAACTTGAACTTCTGCCTGCAACCTTCTCATCTTAAACCTGCTTAAGCCCTACCTAAAACACAGGTCTTGGTACTTCCTCTTTAAATAGAGGAGAGAAATGAGTTTCCCCATGGGAACACTGGATATGTCTAATACTGGGGCTCATGTCACCCCTACTTGTAGCACATGCACACCTGCTAACATCTAAACCAAACATATGCACTATTAGGGCAACCCAGGCCTTGGTAGACACTTTTCTTCAACACACATTAGACTATGAAATGAAAAGCACTCTGGAAAGATGAAAAGTGAACAAGTGAGGATCAATACTCATAAAACCACATAGGGAGAGCTTAACACTGACTTATTACCAACTCCTCAAAGAAAACCTGACAGAAAGGACCAGCCTCTGGCCTTTGTCACCCTGAGATGTGGTAGGCAAAGGCTACAAAAATATTTTAAGAGAAACGTACAAGAAAAAGCTAAAGAGAATTAGAATAGACCTAATCTTTTGAAGATATAACATGAGGGAAAAGCTGCAACTGTCCAAAACAGAATTCAAGGTTGGAATAACTTGAATGTTAGTCTGACACAAGATAGGCTTGCCAATTTCCCTGACCTTCTGATTACTGAGAACAGCAGGGCTCTCATTCGGTCACACAGTTACCACTCTAAGGAAGCAACAGAGGGTTGGGTTGGTTTGTTTTGTTTTTAAGTATGTAGTACAGTACACTTGAAAATTATCCTTAATAGGACTGGGAGAGTAGATAAGGAAGGGGGGATAAAAAGCAATATTCTGTGTACTCAGCACAAGAGCTAATACCGAAGAAGCACAAAATAAACACATATTAGATACAGGATTTATTTAAAATAGCTGTATTTATCTATATTTATCTAGCACTTAAAGAGAATGAGATAAAATGATTCCTAATTCCAAAATCAAATATCATACACACATAGGAAACTCTCTGGTCTGGGGCTTTACAATCTTGACTGTTAACAATAAAATAAAATGGAGAAGTAATCCCAAACTGCCACTTCAAATGCTCAGTTTAACATCAATCTTTTCACCCAAACTGCTGCATTGAAGCAAGGTTTTATGGCTGATCCAAGTTGTCTGGCCCCATGTTCAAGAAGGAAGCCGATAAGTTATAATAAAGGAGTTAGGAGTACCTTACATTTTCAACATGCTTTTACTCCGCTGAATCATTTATTGACAAATATGCTATTATTTAAAGTCAATTTTTCATTACTTTTCTAATCACATAATATTATGTGTGTATACATATTTAAAATGTTGAGCATTTTTAAGTCACACTAAATGCTAATGTTGACATACACCACTAGAATCAACACAGAGAAGTATATCAAGTTTTTAAATTTAAATATAAAAATTATTTTCAACAGGTAGCTTTCAGATACTGAAAGCAGAATTCCAAGTCAATTCTGCCAAGCAAAAATTTTCCACTACTCAAAATTCTGGTATAAAGTGTATAATACTTCCTTCTTTTGTAGGTATCTGTAAAAGACACATCATTATTCCAAAAAAATATTTTTAGTAAATAGCCTTTTCCTGAACCTCAGTCTCACCAACAAAGGAAAAACACTAAAATAGGCAAAGTTCAAGTTAGACGCATTCTCTGAAGAGTACGCAGGGCTGCCATATAACAGCTAGAAGAAAAAATGCATTCACAGACTACAAATAGGAAAGATTGGATGCTTTAGAAATCATGAGAATAATGTAAGAAAAAAATTAAGTAGGGGTTTTTCCTGATTCAAATTTGAATTAACTAAAGCAATCATAATTTTTAGTCCAGTACTGAACGGTGAATCAAACAAAAAGAAATGTCTGCTGAATCACTTAATTTTGAGTCTCAAAGAGTAAGGCACTAAGGTGACTAAGTTCCATGATGCGATCAGTTTGACAGACCCTGAGCCTTTAATTACTGAGTGGCACAGTAATCTCTAAGAAGGAAATAAAGCATGCACCATTTCCAAACATATTTGTACATGAACTCTTTACCTATTGTTAACATATCACTTTTTGATTTCAGCAGAAAACAGTTATAGAAACACTGATAGCAGATGGCCTAGTACGGTCCAAATTTTAACTCTACGGAAGAGAAATACATGTTCTCAGCATTAACCTAAGGACAAAAAGCTGCTTAAACAATCAACAAATAAATGAAAGAAGTGATATATAAAGATATTTCCTATTCAAACTCGTCTCACATCATCACTACAATTCTTTGTGTGTGCAGATACCAAATTATATTATGATATTATCAAAAGTATATTGAGCTATGACAAAGTCCAGAACTAATTCCCAACTGCATTTGGTCAACATATTCCTGGAATGGCATCCCTCCTAGTTCTAAGTCAGGGAAGTTCAAATTATGAACTAGCCTGAGGCTAGAGGTGAAATTAGCCAGGCTGTCATTCTGTCACCAATTTAACAAAGAAGTTTCTCTTCTCATTGCCTCTAAAATCCACACAAGTATTCCAGGGAAAGATAAAATTGAACACCGACATTTTACATTCTTATTGTTTTTATTAAACTGTGATTTCCCATAAACAAATCTTTCGTCCTCAATTTTTTGCTGACAAGCACTCTGCTGTAATAAAAACACTACCACTAAGATAGAAGCAGGAAACAAGTATTAAACTGTTTATAGCTTGCTTTCATTTCTCCAAAATTGTGTTGGGACTATGTCCACAGTCACACTGCAACAAATACAATGAAAATTTCAAACTTAACAAAAAATGAAGATATTCAATAGCATCAATTTTAAGAAGAGGGAATAGAGCCGACAAAGAGAGAACTAAAAATCAGCATAACAGATCAGCTAATTTAAGTAATCACCAAATAAGTTAGCCAAATGTCATTTAGTTTGCCTAAACCTAGATTTAAGTCTTTCTTTACATAATGTTCAAAATCTCATTTTGTGCATTTATATTGTTCCCTTATAATATTTACTTTTTCTCTGTTCTTGAAAAACAAATCCTACTCTATGAAAATGCTTAGTATCTTTCAATTATTTTCTATGATATAACTTCTAAGAGGTAAAACCTTGTTTAAAGGAAATTAAGATGTCAAAATGCAGAGAAGTCACTGGGAAAAAAAAAGGATATAGAGAATTATGAAAAGGGTGGAGGGGGTAGCATTGGTTCCAAATGGGATCTCTTTGTAATAATTCCCTACCATATCTGAAAGAAATAAAAAATTCTATTTTCAAACTGACATTATTAGGAATACCAGAAATGAAACTATTTCTTCCAGCCACACCATTCAAAACATCAGTGATCTTGGACAACTTTTCTTCTGTCCTCTACCACACTCTCTTCCCAAGATTTGTAGGTGCTGTGGCTATGGAGACTCGGGTCTCCCTCTCTGCTTCTTAATCCCTCTGCTAGTACCCTAGCCCCGGCCATTTTTTTTAAATCCTCCTTCTCTCTCCCTACTGTCTTCATCCTGTATAAAAACTACCCTAACCATGGCTACTGATAAAAATAACAGCTACTATTTACTGAATGCCTACTGTGTGCCAGATATTGTGCAAGGTTTATTTCTGGTTCTCACAATAATCCTCTAGAACTGATTGTTCCCAACCCTATTTTATAGATGTTTCTTCATGAAGCCCAGAAATGCTAGGTACTTTGACCAGAGTCACAGGGGTAATAAATAGGTATTCAGAATTCAAATCCAATTCTACTTGACGCTTTTTCTTCAACTAGAACAAGAGTACATATCTCAGGCAAAAGTAGCCCAAGTACCCTCAATCTCTTAAGCCTATGAGGGTACCCTGAAATTCTCATCATCACCATCTCTTTCATTATCAGCTGTTTTAATAGTATCATTTTTCTCTTACTCTCTATTGCAGATATTTAATATTTTATATCATTAGTAAAACAGGCTTTTTTTAACAAGTTCAGATTCTTAACAACACAAACTTATTTCTATGGGAAAATGAGTCATACATTATAAATTAACAATATAAAAGCAAACATCTCAAATATAAACCACATGTAAGCCAAAAACATACTTTTAGAGTTGTATTTGAGACCAGAATAAATGCTGGGCTCCATGATTTAAGTGTCCTTATGATTCAAAGTAGTTCTCAAATTCTAGTCTCTAAAAGCAACTCACTAGTGCAGGGGTAGGCAAACCACAGCATGCAGCCAAATCTAAACCACTGTTGTTGTCTTTGCTGTTTTTAAATAAAGATTTACTGGAACATCAATAACTCCATCATTTACATAATGTCTATGGCTGCTTTCTGATAATTCAGTTGCAAGACAGACCATCTGCCCTGCAACATCTGAAAGATTTACTACCTGGTCCTTTGCAGAAAAAAATGCCAAAGAACTCTTAAACTAGAACATATAAATCACATAGTTTAATTTTGTCGATGATCATATCCATTTGGTGATGGGAATGAACATATTCTGATTCCAACAAATGAAAAGATGTCAAAAACAAAATACAACAGAATAAAAAGAGGCAAAAAAGATCAAAGTAAGTGAAATGAAGTCTGGGTAATAATATTAGCATGTATACAAGAAGGTAATGACTGCTTGTTAAATTCTGGCACAAAACTTGCTTTAACTTTTCTAGCATCTTAAGAAGACAAACCAGTTCTACCTGCTCACTATGTCCAAAAACTAAAATCCTGGAACTTACTAAAGAAAAAAATTTCTTCTAGGGTCTCATAAGTGAGACATGATAATGAGACACTCACCAACATGGTTATTTATAGCCAATACAATAGCAGTTTTCATGTAACACTGCTATGTGAAGTGATCATTAAATAAATGTTTAGTGTTTGTTAAATAAAGCACTTCAGAGCCAGAGCAAGGTAGGCTACTGTGCCCTCTCCCTGTCTCTTTGCATCTGGGCAGAAGATTTAAGTATAAGCAGAAATATGACAACATACGAAGTAATTCATCACCTTCTGCTACTGCTTACATATTAAACCCTGAGCAGATCCTCTGAAAGGTCCCTTTATAGTACCGAATGCACAAAACCAACGTGTGAAAACTTATGTTTAGGACTTATCACTCAAAGATAATGTACTGATACTGGCAAAGTTAACTGGACAATGACATGGAAACAGGCATCACAGGTATATTCACAATTACCACTACAATGATATTCCACCCAAAGTAATGTTGAGAGGGTTTATACCTTACTTTATACCTTATCTTACTTTAAAAACAGAGCTAGTAGACCAAAACAGACCTGATCATCTACTCACACAAGTTTGGGGAACCTCAAAGCAAATTTTGCCTGATGACTACATAAAGAGACTGTATAATGTGAACCATTATAATCTCATTACACAGTAAATGAGTCAATTAATTTGGGTTTTTCTTTTCCTTATTATTCTCTCCCTATATGCCTGGAATATTTAGGGGCCAATACATATCTTTTAATGTTGCTATTATAGTGCTTTTGAATACATTGTATCAGGGGAAAAAAGTCTAAATATTACCTTCTGTAGAAGCTGCATCAATCATTACTCTTTGCATGAGTACTGGTTCCAATCCAAAGTCGAAAACTATAGTTTGGCGAAAAGTTCCAAATATTTCTGTGTTAAATGCTATCCCGACTTTATACACGTAATGATCTAATCCATTTTGGGCCATCTTTCCTCCTATCCATTCTTGACAGTTTTCTGGGACTTCTTGTGATACCTGGGTAGCACTATCTCCGGCAGATATTGCAATGATACTAAAATGAGGGCGATGAGCATCATAAAGCAACGCTACACGACACAGCATTCTTGCAGGCTACAAGGAAGTTAAAATAATTCATTGAGTACAAGGGGGTGAAAAATCCAATTGTAATTGGGCTCTTCAATGAAAATACTTCCGTAAGGGACTCTTACTTTCCATGCTTCTAATACGTTAAAAATACAACTGTGCTCATTAGCCATTCAAGAAAAAAATAAGAATAATTTTTTTAAGAATCAGTTGTCAAAATCACATATTTAATTTGCCATCAATTATACCTCAATAAAGCTGAAATTTGAAAATGATATATTTATGCTCCACCACTAGCCTCCCTTCTCTTTCTGTGACACGTTCATCTTTCAATGTGGCAAAAGCTATCACCTGTATGACAATCAACCTCCAACTTTCCATACCCTTGGCCTATCTAGCCTCAAGCAGAAAGTCTTCATAGGAAAGCAGTTACCTCTGAAGGCACTGGATTGAGTTCAAGGCCACAGCTAGAAGTCTGTAGTTTTCATCCCAAAAGGCAGATGGTACAGTGGAAGAAATGCCACCAAAATGTACACAAAACTTTGCCACTGCACATATTCACTGAAATCTTTTACTTTGTTTCAGTCTTAAACTTTGAATATTATAATCCAAGATGGAAAGCACTGAAGAAAATGTCTCATACTAAAAACTCATTATTACATAATTTGTGACTTCATCACATCAAATATAAAAACAAGCTGTCATTTTAAAATATATTAGAACTGCCAAATTAAACAATTCAATTTTTTAATAGTTAATTATAAGCCATGAACCCCATCCTATGTTGCAAGTTTAGAAGACATTGTCAAAGACCCCTTTATCAAATAGATAAGTAAATAAGTAGGTATCTAAATATCTATAAAGATTTTATCTCAAAATCTAAAAGGAAAATTATACCTTTAATGATCAAAATACAGAAATCCATGTTAGTACAATATAGGACCTACAATGGAGTGTACTAAGATGAAAACATTTTCAATGCTATTTTAACATAAAGATCAAAAAAAAGCTTTAAGAGAAATGGAAAAAAAATTACATTCTTTAATTAACACAAAACTCATACCTTACAAGTGAGAGCAAAGGTCCATGTCTGGTGAGACTTTTTGGTGTTGACAGTAACCGACAGATCTGGATTATGCTCTACCTTTACTCCTTCTATACATTCACTAAGCTGAAAATAAAGAGCAATTCACGTTATGTTTTAATTCCTAAAAGCACAAAAACTTTTAACATGGTATATAAATGTCAACAGTAAAGGCGGTGAAGCAACTGTTTACAAAGCAAGACATTTTACAGTTAATTTTCTGGGTTTTTTTAAATAACAAAATATTATAAAAGCTAAAGAGACATAAGAAAATCAACAAAAAAAGGCAGCAGTAAAAACTCTCTTGAATGAAGATAAATCAATACAAAACCTGTATATCTCTAAACAAATGGCTTGGCTCTGCTCTTTATTTTAGCAAAAGGGTGTATTTTTGCTACTCAAAACACTTCATCAAGAATCAAGTTCTTCATATACAGGATAGGGAAATAAACAAAAATATAGCACAAAATAAAATCAAGGCTCAAACAAGGTCATAGCTTAAAACAAACAAACAAACAAAAATGTAGTTTATTTTCCTCACCACTTTCTCAGGAGATAATGAATTCATCCACTTTTCTATCAAGGTTTCCATGTAACTGCCTGAGAGCTGTTTATTCTCATTTTGCTGTTTCAATTTTATCAAACGTGAAGCATATCTTTTCTGCCATTCTGCTAGTTCTTCCTGGGAATGTGCTGAAGTACACTGGGCACCATACCTACAGATTCCTTGCTCTAAAAATCTAAGTAGAATAGGAAAGACTTTTTATCATATACTTTGTTGGACCATTTAAAAGATAAACTTCCAGCATTTGCCCTCTGACTCTTCAAAAATAAAAACAGAACTTCATCTCCATATCACTGCACTGTTTTCAACAGAGCAGGAAAAGAGGTTTAGAGAACATTTACAACAGTTCGTCAAAACAGCAACTCCCCATATTCACCACCTCTTTGATGGGAATAAGGAGATGCTAAAGAAGAACATATTCATGGCCACCACCCTCACCCCTCAAAGACACTGAAAAGGTAGATTCCTTCATGATACAGCAACTGTATTAGGCGATTCCTCTTAGAGCAGAATTTTTCTAAAGCAACACTGACATCAAGTGGATTAGTTCCTCGAACACAGGTATGCCCTATTTCCCAAATGATATGACCTCAAGAAAATTTTCTACACACTATGATATTTCATTCTGGAAAAAAAATCAATGGCTCATTAAATTGTCATGTTTTTACTCTTTTCTGCATTGCTGTTAACTCCATTTCATTGAAAATAATGGTTATAATTAAGTTGCTTGAAGTTTTAAATAAAGAATAAAAGTTTTATATTAAAATCTCAATTTCTTCAACACTCAAATTAAATCCTTCAATGAGTAAATTCATAAATGTTTATTTTAAAGGAGACAGAATTAATGGTTTCAGAAAATTAAGCTGACAATCTGATGATCAAAAACAGATAAAAATGCAAGATTCTGGTTGTTGTTTTTTTTTTTTAAGTTTTAAAAGTCCTGCACAAGTATGGGTCCAGTCAAGTTTTAAACAATTGGAAACATTAAAAGATCAATAAAAGACCCTCTGGGAAGAAATTTAAATTAAACTATAAATAGTAAAACAGAAACATGAAAGATATTATAATTTTTCAACTGGAAAAATGTGGACAGTAGGAAAGATAAAATGAACCATAGCACAACGTAAATTATCAAATGGTTCACCCTATTTAAAAAGATAAGTAGTTTAAAGCTTTTCTTGATGATACAAATAGTATACCTGGACTAGTTAAGTTGTCCTGTGCTTCGTAAGACACATTTGTTTCTCTTAAGTGTGTCTTCATGAGACAAATATTTCTTTGCCTTGCTATTGCTTTGTTCGACCTAAAAATTGAAGTTATTATATTCTAATCCAGATTAGTATGTGCTCACATGTCCTTTGTATAGGACTGTGTACTACCTCTCCTACAACAAAATACCACCAGGATTTTTTAAATTGTCTAACTAGTTTCTTTATATCTATCTGAAGTCTTGACTATTCAATCATCAAAACTACATACCGAATTTCCTTCATTATCAATGGCAATCCAAAATAATGAGAATTTACATCCCAAATCCCACCAGTTACTACTTTCTATAAAAGAAACCCAAGAATTTACCTTTTTAAATGTGACTTTAATAATTCCACCTTAAAATATAATAAATTTTGAAAGGGTAGTCCTTCAAATATAAATTATTCATAAATTCCATAAGGATTACATGAACATAACAAATTTTCTTTTCCCTAGGGAAGTTATTAAGATATCTGTACAGCTCTTTGTCTATTTTATCTTCTACTTCAGTTTATATAAATTAATCTCAATTTCAATCACTGTAAGCTATGTAAATTAGATAAATTTCACATAAATAAGAGACCAGCAATTAAATTCTTGTAATAATAAAATTGGTATTATAAGAGATTTCTAAACAAAGCCTTCATCTCCATTTAGATCATTTGGTAATTAACAGAAGGCTCATCGATGTGGGTATGCCCTTTATTATTTATGACAATAAGCATTATGGCTTCTGTTTCAAATAGAAAATAAACCATTTAATACTCAATCATAATACAGTTGGCCCTTGAATAACATGACAGTGGATTAGGGGCACCATGCTGTTGAAAACCCATGTAATATAACTTTTGATTCCTCAAAATCTTAACTACAGTGATCTTGTGGTATCACTGGGGGACTGATTTTAGGGCCCCCTCCAAAAACAAATATCTGCTAATACTCAAGCCCATTAGAGTGAGCCCACCACATCCAGGGGTTAATCACTAGAGGACTCAGCCAACAGATATCTGAGGTTAATTGAATGCTGAATGAGGAACTCACCAATCTAAAAAAATCTGCATATGAGTGGACCCACACAGTTCAAACCATGTTGTTCAAGGATCAACTGTACTACATATTTTCATCTTTAAATTTCAAAAAGTGAAGGAGAAGTAACTGTCCTTTGAATAAAGACATATTGGTTTAAAAATAATAATTCACCTTACCTTTTACACAAAGTATATTCCTCGCTGCTTGTGATTCCCCTAGGTGGTGGGCGGAAATGCCAACCATTACAAGATCCTAAAGAGTAACCAGGATATAGTCATATCATTTGAGTCTTGCTAATAGTTCTGATACTTTAATAAGAAATATTACAAGCAAACCCACCACACACATCATCCTCCATGATGTAAAAAAGGACGTGGCATATGTGCTCCTACCAAAACAGTAATCTACCAACCAAGTTAAATCAACTAACCAAATAAAACTTAGAAATCAGTGAAGAAGCAGTCACCCAGGTGCTCTATCATGTCAATAATTCTGAATCTCTCCTAGCAAGTGGTGGACATGTTTCCATGCAGTCTTCTCCCTAACAACTCTCAGGGAGATGCTGGCACACTTCATCATGGGATATGTTTCTACTAGGAATCTCTTCAGGAATTAGAAAATTACTGTACTCTGGAAACTTTGTAGAACAAATTCCAGTACTGCATATTAAGTGAGAGGTCCTATATTACTATCCATGTTCCTCAGGATCTGTCTGAAACATGTTAGGTATAAAGTCACCCTTTTCTTATACTGAAATAAAATTCAAAAAATAGAATCCTGAGATAGGAGCTAAAAAATAAGATTTATTTGCTTCTGACTAAAATGGGCTTTGATTCATTTAGAGAAGAGGTTCCAAATTAAGTCAAGAAAAAGAAGGCTTAAGATAGAAGACTAGCACTACAGAGGCTGAGCAGTGACAAGTTTTCCAAAGACCTTCTAGTCATTATCTATTTCCTTACAAGTCACCATACCTCTTCCCTCCTAAAAAAAGAGCCAAGTTGAGTTTAAATTTGTGATTCATCCCCATGTGGTGCTAGGAAAATTACTGAAGCTTAATAAATATCAGTCTCATACCTAAAAAGACAGAGAAGGGCTAAGGAGTCATATGTTTGTAAAAGTCACTACACACTACTACACAGTATCCAGCAAGCACTCAATGAGTGGTGGTCTCTTTCATTTTCCTTTAGCGCAAGAGAAGAGAACACAGACTTTAACAGTGGCAGGTACAACACAGCTTACAGATCAGAACTTCCAAAAGGTAATAATTGTACTAGCCTAATAGAGAGAGAGAAAGGGAAAAAGACTTCCTCTACAGAATGAGGATTAAATTTACAACTCTATGGAAGCAAGAAAAGGAAGGAGGTAAATCAGTTATCTCCTCACTCCATGCCATTATTCTATGAAAAAGAACCATTGAAAAACTGCTTTCATCCACATTTACTTCTTAAAATTAAAGTTTTATATTCCCACCTTCTATTCCTCCCAATAATCAGTAATACAGCTAGGCCTAGAACACAGCTACCAGAAGTCATGCAGAGCTTGGTACTCACCCTCTTCTAAGTCTTCCACACGATACCCAGTGAGGACATTACTAGTTGCTGTCTGTAATTTTTCAAATAAAAGACAATTTATAATAAGAAATAACCAGTTGATGTTCAATTAAACTTTGACATTTCTAACATTTTTTTAAAGATGCAGTCTGAATACTTATATTTTTAATGAACATTAGAGTTGCAAATGATATATTTTGCTCTTTGCTCTATAATAAACTATATTTAAATGTTGAAAATATGTATCTGTGTGGACCTCATTAAGGAAAATGCTAGATTCCCTACATAAAAATTACCTGGTAGCAAAAACAGAGAAATCTAAGTCCCCAGTCTTGAACACCTTCCACCCAATTTTCAGTTCACTCTCCTTTTCATAACACCTAGAAAATTACTGGCTAATGAGGTGCCTTCTCTCCTGCATCAAGGGCAACACTACCCTGCAGGGGCCAGGAAGCACATCCTGCCCCCCTCACTCTGGGAAGTGGTTCTCCCACAACAGAACCGATGGCTGGGAAACCACTCACTCTGATTTTCTGGTTTTCTTGACTCACTTGGTGCAGATAAATTCCCAGCCTGCCCCTAGAGCTGTAACTCAACTCTAAGTTTCACATCACCAATTTAAACCAGCATGCCTGCCTAGCACTAGTTCTTTCCCCTAGCAGTTCACACACCGGACTGCTGTCAGCTACACACAGATTGTCAGCAACCTGCCTCCCACATTCCTGCATCTCCAGGATATCCGGCACACGATGGGTGCTCTGTAAAGGCTGGCTGGATAGATGATTACCCAAGCTCACTATGTCCAAAGAAAATCTGCCAGCTTTATTCTAAATCTAATCCTCCCTTTAGTGCTCCTTATCTGAGGTTAACGGATTCACCCTCCTCCAAAAGGATCAGACTGAAGTTCTGAAAGCCATCTTAAACTCTCCCTCTTTCATCCCGCTCTGAGTCTTGTCCAAATCTTACCCAACCAGGTCTAGAATGTGTCTCATGCACTCTACTCCCACTGCCCCTGTCCTGGGGAAGGGCCTCATATATTTGTCACATCTACCCCTGCACCAAATGACTTCAGATCTTACCCTTTACCAAGTCAACTTGGGCTCTTTTCTTAGCCACCCTGAACCTTTAGCCTCAGTTCCCACACTCCCTTCCCCTGGCATCCCCGCTTACATCTCCTTTACAGCACTTACTGACCACAAGCTGCCCTGGGGGTATATTAGCCAAGTGCAGCTCAGACTGGCCCACCCCACTGTACTTCATGGCTATCTCAGCTTTCCAAAATCCACAGAACCCAGAACAATACAGGCACTCAGTAAACGCTGAGCTGAACCAGGAGGAGATGCTATCCCCAGACACAATTTGGAATGTCTTGTACCATAGAAAGAGCGTCGTCAGTGCTAATTAACTATAACTGAACAATCACATCACTACAATTTATATGTAGTTCACAAATTGGTTTTTGGGAGATGGAACTCAATCTCTATATTACTGTTTCTCCATGAAAATGCCTCTGATTCCCAAACAACTTACAAGTTTTTAAAGACAACCCATTCTTTTCATAAAATAAGGGACTAAATACAAGAATACGTACGTTAACAAATAAATCAGGAGTAATTGTTCACACTACAAAGATTCTATGCGCACAAAGATGCAATAAAAGATTTCTTTAAACTCCACAAGCAAGGTCTAAGTGCCACAGTCCCACACAAGTCCTTACAGTACGATTCCATTTATCCAGAATAGACAAATATAAAAACAAAAAAATTCACATCTAAGGTGAAAAAATTTGTGTCGCCTCTTAAAAACATCAAAATAAATGTATCAAATATGAAAGAAAAGGAGTAAGAACAAAACGTTTGCTCACAAAACAAAGTCCACAGCATTTGAAATTCTTAGAAGGGCAGAGGGGCTGAGGGCCAGTGTTGAGGGGAGGTCTTCGGGCTACTGGAGCCTGGGAACAGCCCGACTCCCTCAGGAGCTGAAGAAAGGAAGAGCCCGTATAGGCTGAATATCTGGCCACCACTGCTTTTAGGTTCCTAAGTACTGTGTTTGGCTTTTTTTCCTAAATACCCTTTTTATATGCTCATACTCCAAGACAAAAGGGAAATTATCAATTAACTTGTGTTCTTCAGTCTTTACGACATGCTGAGGGAAAGCAGCCAAATTTCTATGGTAGAATTACTATAAATTTACAATCAAATCCGCTGACTTTCTATTTTAAACTTCACTAAAGAATATGCACTGTTTTTTTTCCCCTTAACCAGTCTTTATTTCCATGTCTTTGTCCTCATCCACTAGCACTTACTAAATAAATAGCAGCTCAATTCAGTCTTTAACAAATTGCTATTTTTAAATATACCAAGTGTAATAATTAATAAGGATAGCCATTGTTTGTGAGCTTTTCCTGGATGCAATTTTTTAAATTATATTGGTTCGCTAACCAAAAAGAATACTACTCTGGTTATATAGAAAAGGAATTATAAAGAAAACTTAAATCACTTCTTCTAAAAGTCAAGTCACAAAATGAGAGCCAAGTGATACTGTGGTCTTACACGTAACAGGATTATAATTTTTTTAAACACATTTGTGTGATTATTGAATGTAAAGCTGGTAATTTAATTAAGGAAGTAACAGAAGAACAAAACCAAAAATTTTAATTAAATAAAAGGTCATTTCAATTTATATTCTCTTTTTAAAAGCTAAAATATTTATAATTGTCATCTTTACTCCTTAGAAATTAAAAAGACTACATATATACAAGAGACAAAGGCTAATAGAGCTTACTGAGTCCCAGTTTCACAGTAAGATAATGTAAAACAAAGAAAACAGCACTTTTTTTTAAAAGCCAATATAATTTTAGCAAGACAAACAGTATCTACACCCAGTTTATTAATTCACAATGATTTTCTTCCTTGCTCACTTGTGTGGAGTCAATTGCCCCAAAAAGGTCAGAGAGATTTTTCTAATGTGCCCAAACCAGGTCTGTCACCTTGGTGTGGGAATCAAAGGTCACTGAAGACCCGTGAGCCTCAGGTCTGCTGCCATTACTTAAAAAAGCAGATTAGGGCCTCCCTGGTGGCACAGTGGTTAAGCGCTGCGCTGTGGAGCTGTCGGCAGCACGCGATGCGAGTCCGGCCGGGGAGAACCCCACATGGTGCCGCAGACCTCTCCTGCCTCGCCCGCTGCTCCCATCAGCAGTGTATTTCTGATATGCCTGTTCTGCCCCACACCTCTGGTCTATACCCCAGCTTGTATGTATAAATAAATAAATCTTTAAAAAAAAAAAGAAAGCAGATTATTTTGAGTAGAAAACAGTGAGAGCCCAGAAGGCTAGGAGAAACTTCTCTTTGCCTAAGTCCTTGGTCCATCCCTAAATGAAGAAGCCATCATTGCTTTCCCTTTCATGACCTAGAAGAATGTAATTTGAAGGGTCTCATCCAATTGGGGATTTATCAACAAATATGTCTTCTCTGAGACACATGCCCCCTTTCCTTGACTGCCATTTGAAGTCTCCCCCTCCCTCTCTTCAATGCCCCAGGTCCCTAAACACAGGATAAAGATCCCTGGTCTTTGCCATTATTCGTTAGAATTTACGACCATATGAATTCTCCAAAAGTACATCGTTAATTTGTGTTGTTGATAGGGTAGTGTTGTTCTGATTACTAGTCCAGTCCAACAAGAACCCAGAGGGGTACAGGAATATTTCCTCTGTGCCCAGATGTTTGTTGGCTGCTATGAACATGGTATATTACCAGATTTAGAATGGGAAATAAGCTACAGAAAGCCATGGGTCACGCTCCAGGTCTCAACACATCCTTTACCTCAATCTCCATGAAAGTTGCACCTTCTCAATTCTCAGCTCTTTGCTGAACTGTCTCATCCCCTGACCACCCAACCCTGTTAAGGTTCTAGCACAGAAAACTGACTATTTTCCCCATATTATTTATCTCAATTTGTCTGTAAGAGGAACAGAAACTGGAGACTCACAAACCTATGAGTCTTCTACACGGTGATGTTGTCCCTGGCCTTCAGCCTTTCATGTGTCCTCAAGTCCTTCACCAGAGCACATTCACCACTTACCCTGATATACATTATTCCTATCCCCTAAACCCTCCCCCTGAAAACAGTCCTTAAATCGTAGGCTTCCTTTAGTTGCTTAAAAAACATACAAAAGGCTTGAGGAATATCTCATTTTTAATGACAGCATTTTCTAACAGCCAGTGTAGTTAAAAACTAAAAAGTCTGGCCTCCCCGGTGGCGCAGCGGTTAAGCGCTGCACTGTGGAGCCGTCGGCAGTGGCGACGCGAGTTCGACGCCCAGCCGGGGAGAATCCCACATGGTGCAGCGGACCTCTCCTGCCTCGCCCGCTGCTCCTCTCAGCAGTGTATTTCTGATCTGCCTGTTCTGCTCCCTGCTCTGTCTCTGGTGGACCCTCTCGCCGCCCCACGCCTCTGGCCTGTACCCCAGCTTGTATGTATAAATAAAAAATAAATCTTTAAAAAAAAAAAAAACTAAAAAGTCCCAGTCATCTTTCCATTTGCTGGCCAGAGACAGGAATTAAGGACAGAAGAGAAGATCTGAGAGGCAGGGATGTGAGAAGAAGCAAGTTCCCACAACGGGACCAAGCTGGGTTACAGGAGAAGATTGGAAAGTTCTACTACCTCACCATTATAGTCTTGTTCTCTTGGTCCACATGCACTGATTTTCCTAAGTTTAATACAGAACACATACTAGTGACTTAAACTCTTTCCAAAGAGATCCACTGAAATAGTCTTACCTCTGTTTCTATGAGAAGTGTTTTTAGTCTTGTCAAATCTTTTGTTACCATCCCATTCTGAAAAGGTGAATGAAAAAGGGAAAAAACAATTAGCACGTTTGTTCTCTACTAAAGAGACTTACACCTCAGCTTTTCAGCCATCTCTAAGGTTTAACTATAGAAAAACACTATTCTCATCTCCTGTCCCCACTATCATTAATGATGCCAATAAAACTGACCATCTATAACAAAAATTAAAAAGGTTTAACAGGACAAAATACACATTATGTCCTGAACCAATATAATCAATTTGCCAAAGTTTAAAATTAATTCAATAAAGTATACACAATGGCTACCACTGAAGAGGAAGGCGGGGAAGCGAAGAGAAAGATAAACCTAAACACTACATTTTTCACTAAAACAAACAGGGCTGTATATATAAAATGATGAACTCAATCAAAGCTCAGATTTACAGTGATCATACCACTTAGAGGTGGCTCATTAATAAAGCAACTGAAGGAAAATACGCAAAATAGTTACTCTTCTAAAATTCAAGTTTCACTTGCGATTTAAAAGCAAACTTATTCCTAGTTTTAAATTTAAAAACCCAACAGATAAAACTGTGTACTATGCTTAATTTTACAGAAAAGTTGCCTAACGATAGATCTAGAGAATAGATATATTCTTTGTCATCTACTGAGAACTAAATAGTGATACAATTTTGCTATGCTAATAATATATATTAGCTTTAAAATTCATTTATGAATTTGGGAAAATCAAAAAACATTGTTGAAGCAATTAAACAATTCACTACACAAATTATCCTCGTAGGCAAGTCACATTACATTCAGCAGTACACTAAGTACATTCCTAAATTCTATTTTTTAAACCAAATATTTATTTGCAGCAAAAACACAACTTTGCTCCAGATTTTCACAGTTCATAGGAATAAATATATGGCACAGGGAACTCTGGCTGTAAAGTAGATACATATACTTTCTTGTTTTCACTGTTTTTTATTTTGAGTGATTAAAAAAATCAGCAAATTTTACAAATTGCCAAGTGGTAAATAAAAGTTGTAATATAACTTTTTTTCTAATTTCTACAGATTGCCAGCTCTAACGTTCCAAAAGTATTCTTTCAATTATCTCAACCAAAATAAAACTAGGAAATTAAATGCTATACAAAAAAATTTTACCCCCGAGTCTAGAAATTATTAGATAGCTCCAATCAGAACGGTAATGAATATTAACCTATACACATATCATCTTAAAAAACAAAAGTAATTACTAGTTAGTTTAGATAAATTTAAACATTTCATAAAATAAATGGTTAATTCTAAAACCCTTTCAGATGATATGTCCACAGGACCATTTTAAAACCAAAAATACTTCCAGGACCCATTAAATTATACCTTGAAAGAAAATCATTTAGTTAGCCTTTACTTTCAAACTCTAAGAAGAACCTGCAAGGTTTATGTATATCATCATGAACCACATGAATCCAATAATTAAAATTCAGTTTGTTGAAAAGAAATGGGTATCAAGAGACACATGAACGCTGATATATGACAGAAGGAAATGAAATGAAAAATGCACAAAGTATTTTATCCCAAATTTGCCTATGGAATCAAATAAATTGAATCCATTTTCAGACATTCAAAATTAGAACTCATCCACATACCAGGGACTCTCCCGTCAGTGACTTGGCAAGAATGCTGGACACAGGTTGGAGTTTTCCTTTCAGCTGCATGCAGCAAAGCACTGCCCGAAAGGCACCATCTCCCTTGGCCAGTCCTTCTCCCAGCACTATCAAGAAAGAATGGCCATCATTAACCATGCGACATTTAACACACACCATTCCTGATTATATTATTAGCACACAATCCCAAGTAGACTTCTTATACGCTAAAAGAATAAACTAAAAGAGAACTAGAGGAAAACAGGGTTCCAATTCCATCCAGGATATGCATGAAGGCAAGAAAAGGCAGGAACAATTAGCATGGCTGGTCCACTACAGTCTATAGCCAGGGAGGATTACACCAAAATCAAAGGGATAAGAATTAACCTTTAAGTTTAAGTTTTCCAGTAAAAACTACTGTTTAGCCTATGATTTCTGGATAAAGGAGGACTTTGAAACTGCAGAGCTATTCACCGAATAAAGTTCTAACATTTTCACAGTGACACAAGAAAACCCAAGGCCACTAAAACCCATAAAAATAGAAACTGCAAAACTCGGTATCTGGTATTCGTGAGCAATTAAAATTAGCCTTCATCAAAACCAGCAAGTTTAAATACAAACTCAGCTGTCAAGTGGCCATAGAAAACGCTGCCCCAACTGTCTTCAAGTGTTCACAGGTTTCACTTAATACGCTCACATGAGGTACATAGTTCTAAAATACAAAATATAATCATTTTTATGCCATGTCATTTGAGATGATTTCTCACAGCAACTGCTAATAAATAGTTCAACTAGTAAAAGAATCTGTATACTCTGTACTGCTAAGTTCAAGATTCTATTTTTAGTTTGTATACACTTTAGCTCCTTTTCAAGAAACTAATTTGCTAAGATAAAATACTATAGAAATTAATTCTTTTTCTAAGAAATTTTTTTGTTTTTTTAAAAAGATTTATTTTATTTAGTCATACAAGAACTGGGGTGTAGGCCAGAGGTGCAGGGGGTGAGAGGATTCACCAGAGACAGAGTGGGGAGCAGAACAGGCAGATTCACTGAAATACACTGCTAAAGGGAGCAGTGGGAGAGACAGGAAAGGTCTGCTGTGCCATATTTGGGTTAGCTCCCTGGCCAGGGATCGAACTCAGGACTCAGCAATGATAGTGTGATAGTGCTGAGACCCCAAGCCACCAGGGAGGCCATCAAGAAAGCATTTCTTTTAGGGATTAGTGTAATACACTGCTAAAGTCCACATGGATTGTTCATATTTATTTTGGTTGCACTGAATATATTGTTTTGTGAAATGTTTGATTTTTTATACACAAATAACATTACAACAACACTAATAAAACTCTACATAAAAGTTCACCATAAGTTCACTACTCAACTAAACAAACTTTTTACTTATTGACCGCTCTCCCAATTCCTCTAAATATTTACATGATTTTACATGATTGTAACTAATGTAAATGTTTATATTCTGCTTTTTTCCCCTCAGCATAGTCAATATTTTATACATTATTAGAGTGTTTATCTTTACCATATTACTAGTTCTATAACATTCAATCAAGTAGATACATCAATTTAACTACTCCCTCCCTAACAAGTCCAAATTTGTCTATTAAAAATAACACTGCCATAAACATCTTCATGTATACACCCTTTTTTGAATCAGATTACTAAACTGAAAGTTGCAGTCTCTCTGTATTTAAGATTTTATTCAATTACTTTCAGTTTGGGCCAACTTGTCTCTCCATACAATTAATATCTACTCAGCTGTCACTGGATAATTTCAAGTGAACAACTCCCAACAGTTTCAAGAGTATCTTGAGCATTTAATAAAATTCCCTGGTAAGCCTACATCTCCCTCCGGCCTTACTATTCCTAAAACTATTCCGATATGACCTGAGACAAGTTCTATCTTTCTGGCCCTCAGTGTGGTCATCTGCAAAATAAATACATGTAAATTTGTTGTGAGGATGAAATGACATAATGCAAATAAAGTGCTGTGAAGGACAATGACAGTCCTACTATGGTCTGAAATTCTTACACTGGCAAAGTCTGTTTCCTCCCCTGTAAAATGGAATGTAAGGTATATTATATAGCAGAGTATAAGGTTCTGGTAAAGACTGTGTTACTTACATGAAGAATCTAACATATCTCCTCTAAAAGTTTCCTAAATGTTACCTTCCCCTTCTAAAAATTATAAAGCAGTAGTACTGAGAACTACTAAAAGAATATCCTAGCTCCTGTTTTCAGTAATCAGAATATTAAGAAACTAGTTGACAGGGGAACAAAAGAATTCTAATATTTCAACTTCACATGATTATGTCAGGTTTAAAGAGCATTAAATCACATCATATTTTCAAACATCTTTCATGAATCTGGTTTTATACAAGGTATTTGCAGAATTTTGTTTTGCAAAGATACTTCCACTACATTGATGTTTGAATGTCTCAATATATGTCAAAAGTATGTTCCCCTTTTGCCTTTTTAGACAAGCAATATTGACATCCTTTTTTCCAGCTGTTGCCTTTAAATGTAATTCAGTTTGTCTTGCAGATTCTCACATGAACAACTATGGCAAAGAAATAGTCAACAATTGCAGATAAAAAGCTCTCCTACTATCATATAACAAAATTAATTAAATGGCAATGCTGCCAATCAGGTCCCTTATTATCTTTAGTATCTTTAAAAAGCTTGAAAGAAATGGCCTAGTGTATCATTAAAATTGCCTTTGCTATCATAATTGAACTTGCCAAGAGATTAAAAAAAAAATTCAACTTTGAGAATTGCAAAAAAATGACAAACCTGTGCAGAAATTCTCTTCTCACTATCTTTCAGAGTCTACTGTCAGCACATAATTGTTCCCAAACTGAACTGGGGCTCCTTCCTGTCCCCTGGGAATTACAAAGGAGGGAAACTAAACCCCTTAGCTGAACTGCAGCATTCAAGACTCGATCCCCTCCTCCTGAAATATGCCTTACTTTCAATGTTCTATACCAGAACCTGAGTAATATTAAAGGATTCTTCATTCCACTGTTTCAATAAAAATATCTTCTGTTAAGTCTCTAGCTACCAAAAGAAGAGCAACATTAAAATATAATTACCGTTATTTGTACAGAACTGAGAGACTTAATTTAACACAAGCTCCAAGAACAGTAAATGTTGAATATCAGTCTTTCTTTTTTTTTTTTCAGTCTATCTTTTTTCAGCAACATGACTGTTAGGTTATTTCTGTTATCAAGTTCTTAGTTATTTCTAAAGTCTTTTTAGGAGATTTTAGAAGAGCTTAGAGTAATCAAGGTATTTTTCCCAAATTTTAATTACCATAAAAACTAAATCCTTTAGTTGTTAATAAAGTGAAATAAATTACTGCTTAGATATAATCATGCTCTCAGAACCAAACACTTCAGGATATGAATTAAAACTGAAAATAAATTCCTTTTAAAAATACATAAAAATAATTTTTAATTTATGAGTGAATTTCCTTACTAAGTATCAATCACTTAATTTTTGGTAATAAACTTTATTGCCAAATAAATATATGGGGGGGGCAGAAAACGAGTGGCAAAAATATATGAAGAGACCCTAAACAAGGGAAAGCCTAAAGGAAGTTATTAGCCAGAGATTAAAATGTCAATTTGGTACAAGTATCAAAAAGGATAGCATAAACCAGAGTAAAAATGCTGGCAAATCTCTCATCAGTGTATATTTTGCCAAATTGGGGCGTTTTCCCCAAATTGGCGCAACACTTCTCCCTTACCCTCTCTTTTCTTCCAAACTGTAATAAGCTAATGCTTTTAGGCAGGAGGGCTATAGTTTGGGGGCATTTTATGGCCTTCCTATCAAGGCCTTTTCAAATAAAATATTTTCTTTATAAGATGCCTTTGGAAAATGAAAAGCTTAACGATATTCATGATCAGGTATCACCTCGACCTCGTCTCAGTATTTCATCTCTGATACTACTCTTCTATAACATACTCTTAAAATTTTTTTAAATCCCTGCTACATCTTGCTTCTTTCACTATTCAGTCCTTAATCTAGTTATAAAAATCTTCATGATCTCATTACAGCATCCTTGGTTATACAACAAGCTTTAAAGTTAAGTATTGTATACTTTAAGAAGTACTTTTTTTCATCAACTACAGATCATTGTAAAGAATTTTGGACTCCCTTTTGGTATTATCATCCTACAGAAACATAGGTCATTTCTCCTGGTTTATTTTCAGTGTACCAATTTAAATTTTAGAGAGTTCACTCAACTTCCTAATTACTATGCAAATACAAATTATACACCATAAAAAGCTGACAACACAATTAAGCATAAAAACAAAGCTGAAACCTGGTTCCCAGAAAAATCATAGAAGATTTTTATTTCATCTATTTAAGGCATTTTAAAACGATATTTGTAAAAGTAGTCTGCCCTACATTGGGTGTGCTTTAGGGAGACAATCAATTTGCTACTCTACGCCTTCAACTTCCACTTTATAAAAAACCCTAATTTCCAAGATGCATTTGCTATATAGTTACAGCAAAGTTAACCTCTGTTAACTGTTGAATAACTGGACTAAGAAGGTTTTTCTATTAAAAAAAAAAAAATACTTTAACTGTATTTTTTATCTTGACACTCTTTCACTGCCATCATTTCAATTTCAAAAGCTAACATCTTGCCATCTCTGTTGTAAGCACTCAAAGGAAATCCTGATTATGGAAAAAACAAGATTTTTCTCAAATTCTCTGCTAAGGCATTCCCTTACTTCATTGTGTCCATGTTTGTTTGTTTCTTTTGACTAATCTGTTTACTGAGAAAAACTCTTAACCTTTTGTTACTCTTGTATTTCCTTTGCCCTGTGGGAGAGCTGTTTTGAAAACAATCTTAATTTTAGTTCCCCACTTGGTACAGTATTTACTGAGATTTTATAACACATGGTACCACTCCATTTACATATAAATATAATTTCAGTTTGTATAAAATTAATGCTTCAAATTTTCATGTGTCAAAAGCAACAATGAAGTATATTTTAAAATGTTACTCATGATTATAGCTGACATCCTATCTAAATTAGAAAATGCCTAAGGTGACAGTCTTACCACTAGGATCAGACAAAACTCCTGAAACTGCATTCAGATAAGTTCAAAGACAACTGCTTATTTAAACAAGCAAGAGAGTTTGCACATTTAGAGGATAACAGAGTCTCAAACTTAACTCAAATATTAAGTAGACATTCATTACCCTCATTTATATTCTGTCCCAAAATTGGTATTCAATCATTTAACTTTTTATTCCTATCAAGTTAAATATAAGACCCTTATTTAAAATAATTAGCAGATATTACAGAGAAATGAAGAAAGTCAAAATTCCATTCCATTGAAGTCTTAAGTTTCTGTTGAAGAACAAACTGTATACAGCCAAACAGGGGATGCTCTTCAGGCATGAAAACAATGAACTACTGATATACACAACTCAGATGGCGCTCAAGGGAATTAGAGTAAGGAGGGAAAACCTATCTCAAAAGTTACATAGTGTATGATACCTTCATTCGACATTTTCAAATGACACAACTATAGGGATGGAGAAAAGATGAGTTAGTCGTCAGGTGTGGGGAGCAGAGGTGGCGAGTGTGACTGTGAAAGGCAATACAGGGAAGGTGTTCGAGGTGCTCCAACAGCTGTATCTGGATATGCCAATGGTTACACCAACCTACAGATGATAAAATTACAAAATTGTACCACTCGCTATACTAATCTCAACTCTGGCTTTGATAGTACAGTATAGCTATGTAAGATGTAACCAGTGGGACAAAGTGGGGGGCCCAGGGGACCTCTCTGTGCTGTGAATCTGTAATTATTTCAAAATTAAAAGTTTTTTAAATTTCTATTAGAGAAATAAAGCTTGTACATATGAATTTTTTTTTTTTTTAGTTACTGTAACTGAATCTAAAGAACAGTGATTTAAGAAATATTATCAGAATGCATTCCTATTTTAAAAGTCTGGCTAGCAGTAAAAACACTGGCGAGACTAGCTCGGAAACCCAAATTCTCATCTCCACACCACTAATGATTGTCTAAGTGATCCTGAGCCTCAACTTTTTCATTCCTGGAATATGAAAATCCCCTTTGCCTTGTGTCCCCAAGTTATTATGCCAATAGAATAATTTTTGCAAAGCCATGAAGAATACACAGGCATTATTTTAGGACAAAGAGAAGGAGCATGGCCCTCGATCAGACCTCACTTCAGAACCACTCTGAACTGGCACTGTGCGCTTAAGCAAGTTCTTTACCTCACACCAAGCCATTTGCTTCCTCGCATCTAAAACTGCAATGATAGTGCAATGTGATTACATAAAATAATATTTCAGAGGGTCTGACCCAGAGATAATTCTGAATAAGTACTGTTACCCCTGTTAATTGAATACTTTTGACAAAAAGAATTTTTATATCTGTTAATCAAATTTCTTCTGAGAAGAATGGTAAAATGCCATATCTCCCCCCAGGGAAAGGATAGAGGGTGTGATCAATCACATACCAATTTGCCTCTTTTAATAAAGTCAGCTTCTAATCAACAAGAATTGCTGGTTACTTAAGCACTTTCTTCACAGGGCAAGTATCACACAATAAATATCAATGCATGCCCCAAACTCCTTGTCTATAATGACTTCTTAAATTAATGACACTCTCAACCAGGGTTTAAAAAATCTTACAGGCTTCTGAAAAACATTCATTGATGTTTATGATGATTGAGTTTGCCCTACATATAACATGTAGCACATTACTCTACGATTTTTTTTATTTCACTTTCTCCATTTTATTAGCATAAAAATGTTTCCTATATAATAAATAGTTCAAAGTTAGGAAAAGAATCATTTCTTCATTAAAGTCTTCCTGTTATGCCAAATACAATTCACAATCACATTCAGATAATGAGAACAGACTTAACTACCTTACTTATCCAGTAGTGCCTGCCTGACAACCTTCACTATCCAAAACACACCTTGAACTAAAATGCATGAACTTAAAACCCTATGTAGTTTATTTTCATGTACTTGAAGTAGAATTCCAACTTTTATGATTCGGATTCATTTGAATAAAGTCATAAAAAATAGTTTGGGGACAACCAGGTAAATCTGATTATGGACTACACTTCAGATATTAGGGCATTACTGTCCATTTAATGAGGTTATACACTTATGGTCTATCTTTCAGAAGTACATACAGAAATATTTAGGGGCAAATAGCATGATGCCCAATTATTTTTAAATTATTTCAAAAAAAAATTAATAAAGTAAATATGGCAAAATGTTGTATCTACGTTTTAAGAATAAAAATGATGGGCCTCCCTGGTGGCACAACCAGTTAAGCGCAGTGCTGTGGAGCTGTCCGGTGGCTGCAGCACAAGTTTGATACCCGGCCGGAGAGATTCCCACATGGCGCAGGAGACCTCTCCTGCCTCGCCCGCCGCTCCCCTCAGCAGTGTAGTTTCGTCGATCTGTCTGTTCTGCTCCCCATTCTGTCTCTGGTGAACCCTCTCACCGCCCCACACCTCTGGCCTGCACCCCAGCTTACATGCAAAAATAAAATCTTTTTTAAAAAAGAATAAAAATGTTTATTATACTATTTCCTCTAGTTTCCTGTATGTTTTAAATTTTTCATAATAAAAAAAAGTTGATGTTTTTTTAATTCCCTAACAAAGATTGCCTGTCTGATTTTCTAACTCCACCTTTGAAAGTGAAATCAGAAGTCAGAGCAGCAAAAAGAGGAGAGGGGGAAGACAGCTGGAGAGAGGCATGTTGAGAGTTGCAAGGAATGCCAACTGATAACCTGCTGGGAAGGGGGCAGACACCCAGACAATACCACATACAAAATGCAAACATGGGCCTCAGGCCATGAAGATAGGAGCTATTTCACTGCCGTGTGCCACTACAAAGCAGTGCAATAATTAATAGAGCCTGGGGTTCTCTTGCTCTTTATTTTTGACTTACTGCCTAACCAGAGCATTTTTATTTTACATAAAAATAGCATTCTCAAAAGTTGAAAAGAAAAAAATTACATACAATGGCAGAACTCAACAACTAGCAATATGAGAGTATAAACGTGGCCAATATTCCCAAATGTCTGTTTCAAATAAAAAACTTTCTATACACCGCTTGGAATTTAAATAAACATTTTCCATGTTCTTTCTTAACACATAAATAGTGAAAAGGAATACATAGAATTTAATTAATGAAATCCTCCTTTATGGGAAGTGAAACTATTTTTCACTTTACACACAGCACTGCAATGAACACCATTCCGCACACATTTTTTTTCCTTCTTTTGGATTATTTACTTGGGATAGTATCCCAGATTAGTGGGGTCAATGGGTATAAACATTACCAAGCTGCATCTTGCTTCATGCTCCACTAACACCACAGAGTATCCTCATTACATCATTATCTTAGACGTTGGCTTAACTTTTCCTCCAAACATTATAGAGAAGTGATTAGTAAATATTAAACTGCATGGAAGCAGTGCCTACAACTTGGTGAGTTTAGATGTATGTATAGAATTCTGTTAATAACATCACAATTCAGATAATAAACATAATCACACCTGAAAAAGCTTCCTGATTAAACTTTTATATTATTAATTCAGCTGTTAAAGTACTATCTAACTGTAAAATGTTAAATGAAACAATTAACAGAAAACGTAAGATTTTTCCCTATGTTCCTTCACCAATAGCATTTACTCTTCTGAGAATTCTCACAAATCAGTTAACCCCTTGGGGCTTGAAGGTCTCCAAAATGAGAAGACTACAAGTCCTACAGGTCAAGGATTAAAGAGGTGCCATCTCTCCCACACCAGAGAGACAAGATGTCAAGACCGACCATTTCCAGTGTTGCTGAGGTTAGAGGGAGGGACTTTCCCACAGATTGCTGATGAGAGCAGACATTTGAAACTAATATGACAGTACATAAGATAAGTATATTTGACACTTATACTGTAAATATAAGTTTACACTTAAAAAATTATAGTTTTTATAATTTTAACCCATATATCAACTTTTAAAATTCATTAACTCAGACATCCAACTTTTAAAACTATTCGACAGAAACAAAGGTAACAGTAAGAAAGAACAAAGATTTGTTTACAAAATGGATTATGACAAACTAGAAAACTAGAACCTCCTGAATGTCAATAAATGTAAGAATTTGTGAATAAATTATGCCACAGCTCTACCAGGGAATGCTGAACAGGCCCGGGAGCTGGTGTTTTAATGTACAAAGACAGCCCTGATTCTCTGTATGCAGGAAAGCAAGCTGCTCAGTGATGATCACACAAAACTTTAGTTTCAAAAGAAAAGCTCCACATATATATTAGAAGCAGTTATGTTTATTGATACATAGAAAGGTGCAAAAGATACAGCAAATTAAGAAAGGGGAAATTATTTCCTTCTTCATATTCCTCTATATGACTAATTATTATTTGGTTGGTAATTTTTACGACTACAGATTTTGTTAAAGGAAGATGTACCAGATACCTCGTAGATTCTAATTACTTTCTAAAATGTACACTTCTATGAAGTGAAGTTCACAAAGAGGTCACTGAATCTTGAAGGAATGTGCCACTATGCCCGGATGCCACAGCATGAGGATAGGTTTGTAAGACTTACAACAAAAATAGTCAATACTTTTTAAGTTTTGACACAAAGGAATAAATAAAAAACAATTAATTTATATTAAACATCTCAGCCCTTTCCCCCACCATAGTGGATAAATGAAACATTATATTATCCAAACCAATGAGCTGTACAAAAAAAATCCCACCAAGAGTGGATGAGAATTTACAGCGAACCCTTCTCCCACTCACTCCTAGATTCATTCTCATGAATTGGCAGCAATCACAAAGAAAAGGGTTTCTATTCTGTGAGTACCCAAAAAGCAAGAATCTTATAAATCAATTTCATGCCCAAATGAAAACAAGAAAAAGCACTAAAGAGAATTCTCATCAGTCTCTTCTCTCTAAGGAAAATCTTCTAATGAAGGGGAAAAAACATTTAAGAGGAACAGGCCCAGCCTTTCAATTTATCCAAGCTTAGTATTTTAATCAGTGTGCGTTCTAGTCCTTAAAATTTGGCTCTTATTATCTGAAAATACTCACACATCTTTAAAAAGACGCTATCAGTGTTCCCAACGGAGTGACAGGAATGTTAACACTTGTGAACAAGAATAATGCTCACCAGTAGCAGGACAGTCACCATCCAAGGGAGGCACTAGTCCCCACAGTAGGTGGGATTTTTCACGAATAATGTAATCACTTTTGAAATCAGCTTATGAGACAAGTCCAACCTAGACATTATTCAATCAAATAATTCAAAATCTTCAAGCCAGAAGGATCCCATTTAAACTTACCACGCCTACAGTCTTCATCAGCTTGCCCATAGTTTTTCTGCAAAATGAAAGACACAAGATAAAATTAAGTAGTTCAAGGATTGTTTTTAACAGAGATTTTATCAAAATGAAGCCAAGCTTTGTTTCCAAGTTTAATCATTGCTGCTGCAAATTTAATAGTCACAAAGCAAAGCTAACTTACGCGCTCTCTGAAAATCAGCGCACTCTAGAAATAAACGTAATATCCTTGCCTAGTCCATTTACTCCCACTTCTGTCCTTCTCTAACATCCAATCACCAGAACCTCCGCCCATCCTCATCCTTTGCTAATATCTTTAATGAGGAAAACCATCGCCATGAGGAGACAATCCCAATAGACTGTCCCCACACATCAGCCCGTTTCCCAGCACCCTCCCTGCCTTCCACCTGTTGCCAGGTCAACTATCCATAATTCCTTTCTAAAGTCCACCCTATAACATTTTCCAACTGCTCAAAAAAAGGCTAAAGTAAGTAAAGTGTGACAGCTCTCACCCTCTCATTCCCTGCATTCGATACCTTAGGAAGTCTTTTTGGTTCTACTTTCAAACCAGAGCCAAACCACTTCTCCACTGCTACCACAATGGCTTAAGTCACTGTCTTCTCTGGCCTGGATTATTCCCATAGCCTCCAAACTAGTCTCCCTGAATCTACTTTTACTGTATATTATCAACACAAAGTCAAAGAACTCCTGTAAAGCCACTCCTCTGCTCCAAACCCCACAATGATTCCTCATCTCAAGTAAAAGAAAAACTAGTCCTTAGAGTGACCTGGAGGGTTCCACAGGGTCTAGCGTCGTCACCCTCTCCCCCTGGTGCACTTCACTTCAGCACGTTAGTCTCCGAGCTATTCCTCAAACACAGCAGACACGCTTTTATCTCAGGGTTTCTGCACTGGCTGTTCCCTCTGCCTATATGCTCTTCCTCCGGATTTCGCACTCCCTTACCATCTTCATAATACCTTCTCAATGAGGCCTTCCTTGACCATCCTATTTAAATTGCAACCCCATCCCCAGTGTCAATATTCCCAATTTCCCTTGCTCTGTTCTCCTCTTTTTCATACAGACTGTTATTTTTCAACAATCTAAATGTTTGTTTATTTATTTATAATACTTAGTGATTATTATCTATGCCCCTATAAGGAAAAGTACTATTCTTTCTTTTTCACCAATATATGCCAAGTATATAGAACAGTGTCTAGCATATAGTATGCACTCATTAAATATCTATTGAATGAATGAATAACCCATAATGTTCTACAACAGTACAACTTTCAAAACTGAAAACACAACTGTTTGCTATCAAAGGTAATAATCACTTTACTCATCTCCCCAGTCCAGAACTAAGACATTCTGTAGAGGGAGTGACCAGAATAGTCCCCACTCAATGAAAAGGATCATTTTACATTGTTCAGCATTGCGTTGTCAAGTGTTTACTCACCAGTTGCAAAAATGAGGCAATTCTGTAAAGAAGACTCTCAATTTTAATGCTTTCTATCTCCAGCGGACATGGCCCCGTGAAGTCGGCCATGGAGCACTGGCCAAGAGAAAGGAGGGCCTCTGTGCAGTGCTTGAGGGCCATCTCATAGTCCTGCCTCTTCAGTGATTCGCACGCTTGTTCACATGACTTCTCGGCTCTTCTGTCTTCCATGACTCAGGGACAAAAAACCTGAGACAGAGAGAAAGAACAATGAAGGAAAGGTTTTAAAACCTTATTAATTATAAATTCTAGCCCCATCCTTATCTCCATCAGCTGAATTATCTATCTGGACAGTTATTCTCAACCAGCCTTTTGATCAAGGTCACAGCTGAGCAGCAGCTATTGATGCTACAAATCCACACTTCTCTTTTATATTTTATGAAGTCTTTGCTGAGACCCAAGCAAAATGTCAGCCATAAGTCAGCAGCACACTAACGACACAACAAATTTATAAATTTATAAATGAGGCAAATTTACAAATGAAATATGACTTTGTATATTGGCAAGTACAACAAACCTCCAAGGATTCTTTCTTTCTTTTTTTTTAACCAGAAGGTGGAGAAATGTTTTCTATTCAAACCTCACAATTTTAGCCTTGCTTTCTATGACTGTGATTACAGAGAATCAAATTCTATGCCATGTAGGGTTTTTCCTACCAAAGTAAAACACTGGCTAAGACACAAGTCTGAACTGCCTATTAATTCAATTCTGAAAACATTTCTTGGGGCCAGGCCCTGTGCTATAAACCCTGGGCTACAAGTACTAAAGGCAAAAATGGAGGATGTCATCACTGCTTTCAAGAAACCCAGATTCCAGGGGCCTCCCTTGTGGCACAAGGGGTTAAGTCTCAGCACTACGAAGCTATCCAGAGCCACTGAAGCATGAGTTCAATCCAGCGGCCATGGAGCTTCCCACATGGCGCAGCAGACTTCTCCTGTCTCTTCCGCTGCTCCCCTCGGCAGTGTACTTCAGTATATCTGCCTGCTCTGCTCCCCACTCTGTCTCTGGTGGACCCTCTCACCCCGCCCCCACACACACACCTCTGGCCTACACCCCAGTTCTTGTATGAATAAATAAATAAATTTTAAAAATTTTTTTAAAAAAGAAACCCGGATTCTAGTACGAAAGGCAACACCCAAACAATTAGAAGAAAGACTTATTCCACCCGCTAAAAAGGCATGAGCCGGTCTGGAAACTGAACAGAAGTTCAACAAATACAGATGGTAAGGAGAATGTATGCAAGCTTTTAGAGAGAAGAGTTCTTGCAAAATCACCAAGAAAAGAAGCTACACAGCTTAAACTCCAATTGCATCAGAAGAAGAAGAGGAGGAATGAGGAACGACCTCAAATGCCACAAGAAATGAAGGCTATATTCCACAGGCAATGGAGCACACTGGAAAGTTTTCAAATAAAGAAGGAACCTATCATATACAAGTCCTGTGAAGACTGGTTAAAGCAAGGATTGCCATTAGTAAGAAACAAGTAAGGACGAGGATTCAAGCACAGCTTCTCCTTAACTCTAACACTCATGTTGCAGGGAGAAGACCCGGTCCAAGAAGATCTAAAGCCCTGTGACCTGACGTCACAGTCCTGCTGCAGAGGATCGCTCTTGGCTGACCTCTGTCACCAGCTCTGCAAGGTCTGGAGACTGCTCTTCTAACCTCAGCTCATTCGCCCACCTTACCTGCCTGCCTGCTTTTTCCTACCTGCCACCTTACTCTCTGGCCCAGTGGTACTTACTCATTGCTCCCACCATTCTCCAGCCTACACAGACTCTTTGCTGGGCTCTCCAGCTTTGAAGAGAACCTGGCTCTGCCCTCTCCCAGCCATTCTGCAACCACCTACTGCCTGTACCGTGCAGAGAGAGAGAGGAGGGGAGAAGGTTGCTGATGGGTGAGCAAAAGACAGCAATGAGTGAGGCAGACATACATCAGAAGAGGTCTAGGTCCCTTTTGGGAAATATTGAAGGAGTGGGATGAGGAAGAGCTCAAAAAAATGAGTACTGTTAGCATTTGTTGAGTACAGGTGGCATATACATGGGGTACTATGTATTCTCTGCTTTACTCAGTTTGAAATTTTTAATTGAAAAAACACCAAAATATGGTTTTAAAATGTACAGGATATTTTAAATGTTTACATTTGACAATTTAACACAACAAATGAAATCCAATTGCGCTATTCACAAGATAACCCAACAAATCCAGTACCGGAGTTTCAGTCTTAACATGAGCTCCCTTTCAACTTCCACAGCTTTTCTTGGGGGCCAGGGGGTTGTACTATGAACTATAAGATACTTAGCCACATCCATGGCCTCTACCTACCAGATGCAAGCACACGATTTACAACTTGTAAGAACTGCAGACGTCAGCAAACAGCCCCTTGAGGGTTAATCATCCCCGACAGAGAACTATTGAAATAGGCCAGCGCAGTGTTTGCTCGCCAGATAACAGCAACAATAGCTGCATAAATCTTGATAGTCCAAATTCTAGACCAAAGGGTCTAGAATTAGCAAATCTTCCCTTTAAAATTCCCAACCCACATCTAGAAAATAAATCAAAAAGAAGTAAAGTGCACAAGTCAGAATCTTTCCTAGGGAGAAAATACCGCACAATGACCGGAAGTACGGGCTGGGAGTCAGAGGACATGCTTCTAAAGCTCACCGGCTCTCTCACTCGCCCAGCCCATCACCCACCAGCTGAATGACCTGGAGGGTAAGTGACTTAACTTCAAATATTTCAAATTGCTCACTTTTAAAATGCCAAGAAAACAACGAATATCCACCTCTATGGTTCTGTAATGATTAACTGAAATAATAAATGTAAGAATGCAGCATTCTTTTAAGTGCTCAGTAAGTGTTAGCTATTAATATTAAGTAGAAATCACTTCACCAATTTCATACAGCAATGTATGTATAAAAAATAAAATGTCACTCTGGGGCCTCCCTGGTGGCCTAGGGGTTAAGTTTCAGTGCTATCACCTCTACAGCCTGAGTTTGATCCCCAGCCAGGAAGCAAACCCACACAGGGAGGAGCAGACCTCTCCTGCTTCCCCTCGTGCTCCCCTCAGCAGTGTATTTCAGTAGATCCACCTGTTCTCCCCACTCTGTCTCTGGTGAATTCTCTCGCCCCCTCCACACCTATGGCCTATACCTCAGTTCTTCTACGTAAAATAAACAAATAAATCAATAAATAAATAGCCACTCTGTGTAAATGCCTATGTAACACAGACAAATTATTTTCACTTATTTTTTCCATTTAAATAAACCAATGATTATGCAAGAACTGTAAGGGAGAAAAAAGTGTATCTGTGTGTCATTGATAAAGATGAACTAGCCCCTAAAAACTGGTTCTGAGGGGGCTGCTGTCAACAAAAGTTGCCAAACATATTAGCAAGGGAGATCTCGCCAACATTACTACATAAGTAGCAATTAGGAGGAGAGGTATTACTTTCAGGAATTTTGGGGAGAAATGACCTAATTTACAGAGCTAATGCCTCTAACACATCGGTATTTATACATTGTGATCCTGCCCTCTGGCCAGAACAGCCTGATCCAAGGGCAAACACTACCACGCTGAATCTACAGTTCTTCTCGCATGGGGACAGAGAGGCCCAGGGAATGTAATTGAGTCACATGAATCACATCAAGTGGGAAGAAGTACCACATCCACCCGCTGAGATCCACCCCATCTGCCCTGATTTTTTCTCTTCCTGTTAAAAATTATCCAACTTTCACCAAAAGAACAGAAAACAATGCAGCTTTCTGCAAACTCCTATCTCTATGAGGAACACTGACTTGCCAGATTTAACTTCACAGGCAAGAAGGCTAGAACCAGAAACCAATCACATCAGTTGTTCAGTCACCCAGTATCCATTCCTTTTCCTGGTCATAGAGTCTGCAAGTTCCCTTTCAGAATTCACCTCTCTCCTACTCTCGAAGATCATGTAGCTCCTGAAGGGCCAAACCAGAAATCCAAGGATGGCACATGACCAGAACTGGCCAATCAGAGTCTTACATCCCTAAACAGGGATTGGTTAAGCATTAAGACATGTGACTCTATGGAACCAACCAAACATCATGAGAATTTTGCTAAGGCTTCTGGGAAAAAAGACAGGTGCTCTTTCCTGCTGAACCTAAAAACTTGGGTTGAACATACTGTAGCCATTTTTCTAAAATATAGTGCCTGCAGCTAAAGTCTAAATAGGAAAAGACAGTTCATTCATGAGGAGAAGCTAAGTACTATGGCATTACTTGAGCCCTGTATCCAGCCAGCTATGCCTAAACTTTGCAGTTAAATGAGTCAAGAAATATTTTTCCCAATTAAGTCAATTTAGGTTGTTATTTCAGGCAGTTGGAGCTAACTGGTACACCCGTGTGTACACACACACACACACACACACAACCACAGTACCTGAGAGAACGTAAAAAAAAAAAGTGAACTGATAATTATCTTGTGAAACTGTGTATACGTGATTATTTATAACACTGGTCACACAGTTATTGATTATTAATAACAAGTATAAAGAGGAAAAAAGTGGCATGGAAAAAAAGTTACTTAGAAAAGTTACTTGATGTGATTTGGTTATTCTGCCTCTTAAAAATATAAAATTTTAAAACATTTGTTTAGACAAGTTTATCATAAAACTACTTCAGTAATAACAAGCATCTGTTGCTGAAAGTTTACTGTATGCCAGATTCTGCTGACTTACTAATGTAATCTAATTTAATCTTCACAGTGACCTCATAAGGTTGATATTATTATTATTATTACCATTCCCATTTACAATGGAATGTAAACATTATTATTTCATTTACATTTAAGTTCCCATTTACAGTGGCATCCCAATTACAGTTTTCTTCAGTTAAGGAAAGTGAAACACAGGGAAAGATGTAACTCACCCACCATTACACTGTACATAACAGAGGCAGGACTCAATTCAGACAATCTGCCTTTGAGCCACGACAGTGATTCTGAATCCACAAACAAAAAAGGTTCTAATGTTCTAATGAGATAGAATCTCAAACTCAGGCACTCTCAAAAACATCAAATGTGTAGGTAAAATATAACCATTTTTACTCCGGGACAGTGTCAAAGACTAATTTCCAACATAGTCCTGCATTCTAAAAGCATACATGCTAACCACATAAGTGATTGCCATTTTTTTTAAGTGTGAAAATCCTCACAAACCTAAGTCAGTTGCCAGTGATCTCATTTAATTAAGCAAAAGTTCTATGTCCCCAAAACTAAGGAGATATTAACATTTTGTGTGCCGGTGCCCTTTAAATTTACCAGCCCTTGGGGCCGGCCATTTTCTGTGCCATCGCATGAATGGTATAAGCATTCAATAAAACACACACTACTCCTGAACTACTGGATATTAAAAAAACTGTAATATCTCTCATAAAACACCTTACACTTTCACCAAAACAATGTGTAAAGCTTCTAGACCGAGTACGATCAAAGAAATAGCTCCTAATAGTTCCAAATAAATCCACCGTGGCGTGAAAAACCGGAGACTAGATGAACACGTATTAATACGTGAGCGGCCACCAGATACTGGTGACAAAAAACACATACTAATACCTGAGCGGACCACAAAGTGTTAATTAGCACCACCTTTCCATAGAACTGTAACATTTGTATCTTCCACAAAAGTCAACTTTATGAGGAACATCCCTATTAATAAGTTACTCTTCACCACTTTTATAGAACTTGTTTTAAAATCTATCCATCTTAGTGCAAGCCAAAAAAGAAAAAAAATTAATAAATTGGACTTTATCAAAATTAAACATTTTTGCTCTTTGAAAGAATGAAAAGACAAGAAAGAAAGCTTTTGCAAATCACAATATAAATAAGGATTTGTATCTGAATATATAAAGAACTTTCAAAACTAAACAATAAGAAAGCAACCCAATTAAAAACTGAGCAAAAGATTCCAGAAGACACTCCATAAAGAGGATACAGCAAGTAAGCAAGTGAGGCAACGTTCATTGGTACTAGTCATCAAAGAAATGCAAATTAGAGTCATGATTAGCTGCTACTATATACTTACTAGAAAAGCTAAAAATATTGACAATATCAGTGCTGTAGAATAACTGGGATTCTCATCTACTGCCAGTGGAAATACAAAATGTAACAGTTATTCTGGAAAAGGGTTGACAATCTCTATAAAGCTAAAAAAAATATTCACTATATGATCCAGCAATCCTCTCTCTCCACAGACAGCTACCCTAGAGAAATGAAAACTTATGTTCACTCAAAAGTATGTACACAAATGTCTACATAGCTCTATTCATAACTGGTAAAACTGGAAACAACTTGAATGTTCTCTAACAAGGACAATAAAAAACTATTCAGCAATAAAAAGAAATAAATTTTCAATACATTATTGAATGTATTCAATAATTTAGCTCAATCTCAAAGAATGAGTAGAAGAACCCAGTCTGAAAAACTTAAACTCTGTATGATTCCGTTTTATGATATTCTCAGACAGACAGAACTATCAGGATGGTCAGTGGCTACAGAGCTCATTGGATGGGAAGGGATAGAAAGGGATACAGTAAGGCAAATGATGAGGTGATGACACTGTTCTGTATTCTGATCACAGTGATGGATGCTCAAAGTACAAATCTGTTAAACAGAACGGTAAACCAAAGAAGAAAATGCTTTACTGTGTAATTTTAAGAATACTTTTTTTTTTACTATTTTTAAAATAGGAATCCCAAAGTTACAATGGATATGGCTTTTTTAAAACTGGAAATAGATACAGAAGAAGTTTGTTGTTAATAAATGAAAAACCTGGGCCTCCCCGGTGGCGCAGAGGTTAAGCGCTGGGCTGTGGAGCTGTCGGCAGCACGCAATGCAAGTTCGACACCCAGCCAGGGAGAATACCACATGGTGCGGCAGACCTCTCCTGCCTCGCCCGCTGCTCCCCTCAGCAGTGTATTTCTGATCTGCCTGTTCTGCTCCCCACTCTGTCTCTGGTGAACCCTCTTGCCGCCCCACGCCTCTGGGCTGTACCGCAGCTTGTATGTATAAATAAATAAATCTTTAAAAAAAAAATGAAAAACCTATACCTTCTAGCGCCTGTAGGTTTTAAGAGGTAAGAATAGAGCCTCAGAATTAATGCCTCCAAAAGAACAATCATTGAGTTTACTTGGCACAAAATGTAGGATACTTTTGAAGAATTTCATCTTAGGTAAATAACTGGTCCAGGACCAAAAGTAAATATTGGAAGAAAGATGAAATCAATATTGTGCCATAGAGGTGGTAAGCAGACTGGCCTGAACTAACACATTTTTGGTAACAGATGATAAGAAGGGAGGTAATTTAGAGGTATCAACCTCCTCCCGTGTAGATTTTTTCAACAGGGTAAGAATAACTGCCAGGCCAATTTAAAATCAAGTCATGAAATGTACTTTTATTTTTTATATAAAAAAATTCCTTAAATTAACTTTTGTTTAAGTAGTCATGGTCCTCTTTCATTTCAAAAGACCTAAATCTTACTTGATTTGAGACAGACTTAAAGAACAAAAATAAACTCTGATCAAACAACAGGAACCAACTCAAGTAACTAAAATTTCTTCAATCTAAATTGAAGATTATTTCAGTATTTTTATTTTATACATTTGTCTCCATTAAATATATAAATTTACCTCATAATTAACTTGGGTGGAATGAATCAGACTGCATTTGTAAAGGTTTAAGAAGACTGATGAGTTGTGCCAAATGTTACCAAAATCTGCTGTAAAAAAGTGTTAACATCTTAACTGATTCTTGATTAGACCCCAAGTTATTCTTAGTTATCAAATTATACATGCAATAAACCATAGGAAAACCTAAAAGACAAAATAAAATACATGTTTCTTTACATAACTTAACAAAACAAAAATTGAAACAAAAGATTAACTGCTAGAAAAAACTGGAGACTTGGGCCTCCCTGGTGCGCAAGGGTTTAAATCACAGCTTATGAAGCTATCAGCAGCCACTGTAGCAAGTTCAATCCCTGGCCAGGGAGCTGACCCACATGGCGCAGCAGACCTCTCCTGCCTCGCCCGCTGCTCCCCTCCGCAATGTATTTCAATCAATCTGCCTGTTTTGCTCCCCACTCTGTCTCTGGTGAACCTTCTCACCCCACACACACACCTCTTGCCTACCCCCAGCTCTTGTATGCATAAATAAATAAATCTTTAAAAAAAAATAAGAAAGAACTGGAGATGTGAATGTGTTTTTTAATCAGTAATTTAATCTACCTCACACATCATTAGTCTCCCTATGGAAACTCAATTATTACCCTGAAAGCAAAACTACACTAGGAAATAAATTATGACAAAAGTCAGACTGATATGTCATTAAAATAATCCACATGACCTAACCCAGTGGAGTAAGGAAAGCTCATCAGACCGTGAGCCCTTCTCCCTACTGGGCAACACAATCACCCACAGGGAGGAAAAAAGCTAAGATTCATTACTCTAGAGATGACATGGTAGCTCTGAGAGGCCTATAAAATAATGTTCAAGCTCAATACCAGGCATGAGGTCACACAGAGTCTCATGAAACCTAACTTCCCCCCCAACACCCCCAAACAGGCCCCAAGGAAGGTGAGATCTCTGAGTCTCTAACAACACCTCCTTTCCCTCTGCCCCTGTGTCCCTTCCCTTTTCTCTCTAAATCCTACCTACCCTATGACCCTAAGACCAATTCCTCCAAAACAAGTCTTACTCCCTATAGAATGATTTGGCCTTTTAATCATCTATCATCTTGGATTAAATATATAAGGTACTTTATCTGCCCAACACAACAATCTTATAAATAGAAATCATGTTTTATATCATTTATAGCCCCCCTGACAACTATTCCACTTACTAAAACCATTCAATATTTTAATTGAATTTCTCAAAGAGATGACCTAAAATAACCTAAATGCCAACCATTCCAAGAACTGTCCTGTACCAAATTCAGTGCTCTTTAGAATGCCAAGTCATAAAGGAGAATATTGTATTATCTTTAAAAGTATTGGCTTTTGTCCAAAACTGGAATCTGTATTGGCTATATGGCATACACAGGCAAAATACTCTACAAAATAAAAAGTTTTATTTCTTTTACTATGCTTAACATTCAGCCAGACTTGCATTTTTCTCTAAAACTCCTATAGAAGACATTCTAACCCCTCTTAAGAAGAAAACTAGAAACTAAGACCATCAATCATATTCTATTTTGAATATCCTCTTTCACTAAGAGGTTAAATAAACTCTCCTAGGTTCCATAATAAATGGAATTCAATACAGTAAAGTAAAATGTTTTACATACATAAAAGGAACAGCCTACAGCCTGATGGACGTCCTACTATTGGTTCAGTGACTGCAATGATAAGAGCAAGAAAAACTAAATTTAAAAAGTTATGATAGCTAAAATTGAGATTTTCTTGATACATCTATTATTTTTCCTGACACACTTTTAGAATAGTCAGCAACTCTGAAGACAGCTTTCTGAATTTCAATAATTCCAAATTATTTCTTGAAGCGTTTAAGCCTCCTTCCCAAATCATTTAATATGCTTGCTAATCAATGATATGAAAAACAAACACAAAAACCCATATTTACAAAGCAAGCAAATTATACTAGATGACTTCTAGAAAAGGTTGCTGCTTACCAAGCAAATTTTATTATGAAACATTTTTTATTCTTTGTATTTCGTTTCCTTTCCAGATTATCTGGGCAGACTTACACACACATCATAATCCAAATGAGTTGCACTTTAAATAAAATGTAAATTAATACAGAAGAGGCTACAGAAATAGTGCTAACAATAAGGGTTATTGGAAAAATGTGAAATAAAAAAAGCAGGTTATGAAATAATAATCCCAATTTGTAAGTAAAAACAAGGTTACAAAAAGTCTATAATTTCAGTTTATAAAATGTCTATATACTGAGTATTTTACATGAAAAGCCATGAAAGATATAAAACAAAATATTGAAAGAATTTCCTTCCCCAAAATCTTTAATTCCATACTAATCATGAGAAAAATATCATAACTCAATTTGACATGATATAGCTGGCCAGAATGCTTCAAAATTATCATAAAGGCAGCTTTCTGCCCACCTGTGTCTATGCAGGTACCTCTTTTTTTCTGTCTCTTTTTCCTAATAAATCTACCTCTTAAACTGTGAAGGGAAAAAAACACCAAAATTGTCATAAAAACAACAATAGTTTGGAAAACTGTCATAGCCCAGAGAACATGATAACTATATTCAATGTGGATCCTGGACAGATCTTAGCACAGAAAAAAAGCTTTGGTAGAAAAGCTGGAGAAATGCAAACAAAATGTAGAGATTACTTAATAGTAAATGTTCCAGTGATAGTTTAAGTTTGACAAAGGTCCAGAGCAAATGTAAAATGCCAGCAATGGGGAAAACTAGGTGAAGAATACATGAGAACTCTGACCCACATTCACAACTATTCTATAAACCTAAAATTATCCCAAAATTAAATATTTATTAAAAAATCAAAAGTGGTGGGGCCTCCCTGGTGGCGGAACGGGTTAAGTGCAGCACTATGAAGCTATCTAGAGACACTGGTCAGTACCCAACCAGGGAGATTCCCACATGGCGCAGCAGACCTCTCTGCCTTGCCCACTGCTCCCCTCAGCAGTGTACTTCAGTCGATCTGCCTGTTCTGCTCCCCACTCTGTCTCTGGGGAATCCTCTCACCACCACCACCCCCGCCACACCTCTGGCCTATACTCCAGCTTGTATGCATAAATAAATAAATCTTTTTAAAAAAAAAAATCAAGTGGCTATTCTGAGTGGTAGATTACAGATGCTTTTATTCATCAGCATTTTCTTATATTTCAGAAGCAAGCAATGGGTTTCATTATGAAAACCAGAAGGAAAGGAGTTAAATATTCTAGATGAAAAGAAACTAAAGAAAATTTTAAAATAAGGTTTGGGGTCAAATGGAGAAACTTATGTATGGACTTGGTATCTGATAGTATAACTAACTAATAGCATTACTATTAGTTATTACTAATAGTTACTTTACTATTAGTAAAGTACTAGTTACTATTAGTAACTATTATAACTATTACTAATTAGTTATTACTAATAGTTATTTTCTTAGGTGTGACAATGGTATCACATTTATGAGGAAAAATGTCCTCCGTCTTAGGAGATACATGTTGAAGGATCAAGTACCACTGAAGTTGTCTGCCACTGACTTTCAAATCCTTTATTTAGATAGAGTAAGAGAAGACAAATTATGTCAAAATGCTAACAACTGGGTGTTGATTAAACTATTCTTTCAATGCCGCAATAAGCTTAAAGATTTTCTTAATACAAATTAATGGTTTAACTTTAAAAAGTGATTCAAAACTCAAAGTAATCTAGAGCTGGTAATTTTCTCTTAAATATAATATATATTTAAATTTTATGTACTGCTTAATTTAGTTTTCCCAAATTAAAAAAAAATGAAAAATCAATGATTTATTTCAATTATAAGAAATTATAACTAACATTCAGGAATAATATTTAGGTTTTCTTCAAACTGATATAGAACAGTCTTTTTTATCAGTGGGGCACTTTATACTGACCTTGGGCTCATTCATTTCTAATTTATCTAGTTTTTTTAAAATAAATGTTTATTTGAATAAAATTATCTTATCCCTTAAAGAAACTAAATAAATCAGAAGACACAGTTGGAGACTGTAAGAAGAAAAAGAAGGACCTCCCTGGTGGCGCAACAGGTTAACCACAGCACTGTGAAGCTAACCAGAGCCACTGCAGCATGAGTTCGATCCCCGGCCAGGGAGCTTCCCACATGGTGCAGCAGACCTCTCCTGCCTTGCCCGCTGCTCCCATCAGCAGTGTACTTCAGTTGATCTGCTTGTTCTGCTCCCCACTCTGTCTCCGGTGAATCCTCGCACCACCCCACACCTCTGGCCTACACCCCAGCTTGTGTGCATGAATAAATAAATCTTTAAAAAGAAGAAAAATAAATAAGAAATAGTGAGTGGCAGAATAAAAGAGCAGATCTCTAATAAAGTTGCATTCCACATACCCTAGCACAGACACAGCTCATCTGAAGCTAAGCTAAAGTCAGAGCAGACACATCTGCCCAAAATGCCTTTCTCTAATTGAGGAAGAAGTGGAAATGTTATGGCACTGGAATACCATTTACTATCTAGATTAACTGAGTTAGAAATCTTTAATATCATTTCTAGTCCTGAAATTCTATTCTTCTACATAGACATTTTACCTTTAAAACAGATATACGTTATCTCTTCACACCTGTTAGGAAAGCTACTATCAAAAAAAAAAAAATTTACAGAAAAGAAGTAGGGGCAAGGATGTAGAGAAATTAGAACCCTTGTGCATTCCTGGGGGGACATAAAATGGGGCTGTTACTGTGGAAAACAGTACAGCGATTCCTCAAAAAATTAAAGATATAGGCCTCTTTGGTGGTACAACGCATTAAGTCACAGATATATGAAGCAATCCACAGTCACTGCAGCATGAGTTCAATGCCCAGCCAGTGAGCTGACCCACATGGCACAACAGACCTCTCCTGCCTTGCCGGCTGCTCCCCTCAGCAGTGCACTTCAGTTGATCTGCCTGTTCTGCTCTCTGCTCTGTCTCTGGTGAATCCTCTCACCATCCCACACCTCTGACCTATACCCAAGTTCTTGTACGCATACATAAATAAATCTTTAAAAAAATTAAAGATATAAACATCACAGATTCAACATTTCACTTCTGGACATATATACTCAAAAGAACAGAAAGCAGAAACTCAACCAAGTATTTGTACATCTGCATTCACTGCAACATAATTCATTAAGAGTCAAAATAAAGAAGCAAGCCAAGTGTCTACCAACAGATAAGTAGATTTTTCAAATGTGGTATTTACATACAATGTTGCATTATTCAGTCTTAAAAAACAGGGAAATGCTGACACCTGCTACAACATGGATGAACCTTAAGAACATCCTGCTAAGTGAAATGAGCCTGACACAAAAAGACAAATACTGTATTTCTGCACTTGTATGAGGGACCTAGAACAGGTGATTTCATGGAGAAAGTATCAAAAGAAAGGTGGCAGCCAGAGGCTTAAAGGAGGGGAGAATGAAGTTAATATTTAATGAGTACAGAGTTTTAGTCTGAGATGAAAAAGTTCTGAAGAGTGATGGTGGCAATAGTTCCACAACTGGGGCCTCCCTGGTGGCGCAAGGGGTTAAGTCGCAGCACTATGAAGCTGTCCGCAGCCACTGCACCCCAGGAGTCCCATCCCAGGCCAGGGAGCTTCCCACATGGCGCAGCAGACCTCTCCTGTCTTCCCACTGCTCCCCTCAGCAATGTACTTCAGTAAATCCGCCTCTTCTGCTCCCCACTGTGTCTCTGGTGAATCCTCTCACCACCCCACACCTCTGGCCTACACCCCAGTTCCCATATGCATAAATAAATAAATATTTTAAAAAAAATAGTTCCACAACTACATGAATGTACTCGATGCTGCTGAACTATTGGGCTGTCAGTAAAGTCATGACACTTTTTTGCTTGAAAAACAGAAAAATACATCACGACTTTTCTGACAAGCCAACATATGCTAACATGTTTAAAATGATAAATTTTAAGTATGTTTTACTGAAATTTTTAGAACAACACAATAAACAAGTATACAACTACACAACTCCTTATGAGCAGTAGGCCTATGTCCTAATCAGATGCGAATTTAAGGACCTCTCACTGCCTATCTCCTGGTATGTGCAGCCCATGAAGGAGAACTGGGAGCTGGTAGGGCAGAGTCAGACTCAAAGGCAGGAAGTTAGTCCCAAAATAAGTCCCACTAAAGAAATGTAAAAAGTCAAACACAGAGCAAGGGCCAGAAAGAAGCTGTGGGAGAGAAGGCAAAAGCAGTAGGGAATCAATCCCTCAGGACAAGGGCAGTGAGATGAGACTGGTAAAGGGATAGCACAGCAGTGAGAAAAAGAACAGACCTCCGAAGGGAATTCCTCTGGGGTAAGGAAGAAGGAGGGTGGGGGGGAAAGGAAGAAAGAGAATTAATTATAAGGAAGAAGGAGATTCTTGCAAGAGATCCTGCTCAAGTATCAGTAGAAAAACAGCTTTCTGGGCCTCCCTGGTTAAGGCTCAGCCTATGAAGCTATCCACAGCCACTGAAGCACAAGTTCGATCCCCGGCCAGGAAGCTTCCCACACGGCACAGCAGACCTCTCCTGTCTCGCCCACTGTTCCCCTCAGCAGTGTATTTCAGTAGATCTGCCTGTTCTGCTCCCCACTCTGTCTCTGGTGAATCCTCTAACACATCCCCACACCTTGGCCTATACCCCAGTTCTTATATGCATAAATAAATAAATCTAAAAAAAAAAAAAGAAAAGAAAAACAGTTTCCTTCAACTTAGGTGGTCATATTTGTAGCTAAAGGAACCAGGAAAGCTGGCGAAGCCTATAAGAAGAGGAAAAATATTTTTCTATGAAAAGTACTAGTTAGCCTCCATCCACAGAGAAAGACTGCCATTTTTTCCCTTGTTTTTGTTTTGTTTTTATAAAAACAGCTTTTTGCTTAGGAATAATTTCAAACTGGGCCTAAACTTGTTGCAAGCACTCATTAAAGATGTTCTATGGCATGGGGGCCAAGAGTACAGTCTTAAGCCAGATCTGCCTGCACAAAAATTTACCTTGATCTCCAAATCTGCAAAATGAGACTAGTAACCTATCTCACAGGGACTGTTGCAAGAATGAAATAGGTTTAAACAGTGCCTGGCCCACACTAGTCACTACAGAAGTACTAGCTCATCATTATCCTCTAGGTCTAGAATATGAGCTCCATGAGAGCTGAGATTTGCCTGTTTTGTTCACTACTGAAATCCCAGGTGCCTGATGGATAAGTATTTGCTGAATAAGAAAAGTAACCGAGTAATACAACAGAAGCCCACAAAGCGCTACCTTTAGTAATCAATGACAACTACAACCTGCATGACACTCGAACCCAATGCTGAGAGCTCAGACGGTGCTTACACACCTCACAGACCTTATCAAGTGATCCTGTAAAGCCAACATTTTTATCCCCATCTCACAGACAGACTCTTCTGACTTGTGAATTGCCCAAAATTAGAGTCTGAACAGCAGATATGTTCTTGAAGGTGGATTCTCACCCAGAATATTCCTTACTACACTGCTCAACTCGCCTGACCTGCAAATACACGAAGTTTAAGATCACGAAGACACTTATCCCATTTGCTTCCATATAGCTGATGGAGAAGGAGCAAACACGATACATTAGTGCTGCTGAAGTTGGACGATGGGTACAGTGACATTGATTTTTCTCTTTTTCCACTTCTGTATGTCTGAAAGTTTCCATAATAAAAAATAAAATAAAAATAAAAAAATAAAATAAAAATAAAAAATAAAATAAAATGTGATGGAAAAAATGAAGTCCTCACTCCCCGACATAAACTCTGCCACTTCCAACTTTCTACTGCTCCTCCCTCAGAATGAGACCAGCACTGCTGAGGACATCAGCATTGCTCAGCCTGAGGCAGGAAGAGTGGGCTGGGCTGGGGCCAGAGGGCTTCAGTCTTGGCTCTGCCTTAGCTACTTGTGGGACCTCACTGATTCCTGATGCCTCTTCGCTCTGAATGTCATCTGTTCCTTCTAGGATTAAAATTCTGATATCAGCCTTCTACTAGCTCCTTAAACTCAACACACAAAGTCAGATTCATCTCCATTCTAAACCCCTCGACCTGCTCTTCTTCCTGATTTCCCTACTCCTGATGTCCCAATCTGCCAGCCACCCAACCATAAAACCTCAACATTGCTGACTTGAGACAGAACTGACTGTTCCCTTTCCCTCCTACCTAATTAGTCACATCTCTGATCAGCCTCCAAAATATCTTTAAAACCCATCACCTCCTTTCCATTCCCAAGGCCATAAGTTCAATTCAGACCCTCACCATCCTTAGCTGGACTATTACCATGAACCCAACTAATGTCCCTGTCTCTAGTTTCTACTCACTGTCAATCCACCATATTCACCCTTAGTCTGTCATTTAAGACCCTCCAACCCAGTCCTCACCTCTCAGCAGCCTCAGCGTCCACTATGCTCCTTTACGTATGCCAGGACATGCAGGTTCCTCACACCTGTATCACTTCCAACACAGCTCCCCAGCCTTTGCTCAAGCTATCCTTCCCTCCAGAATGTCTATCCTTTCCATCGCTTCTCAACTTCACCGCGGTGCAATTTAAATGACACCTCCTCCACTTAAGTGTTCACTGATAACCCACAGAGGCAGAGACACTCCCTCCATTTAACCCATAAACACCTGTCCAAAAGCCTTTTACAGCACCTATCAAACTCCTGTTAGCCCTTTCATTTCCTCGTGGCCCGAGTCTTCTACTAGATGATTCATTCCTTGTCAATAGGAATAGTTTGTTCATCTCTGTATCCCTCAGAACAGGGTTTCTCAAAAACTGTGCCATGGCACAGTGGAATGCCATGCCTGAGCTAAAGATGTTCTAGACAGATGACCTCAGCCCTCCAAGCAGCCACAAAGGGACTTCAGCATCCAGAGCTCCCAGCTGGTCATGACTCAAACAGTCCTAAACGGCCTCCTCCTCCACCAGGTGGACACAATGATGACTGAGAAGTACTGAGAGGACACCAGACCACACAGGTACACAGCGGACACCCAACAAACATTTGCAGAATTGAATCTTGGAACAAACCATCTGTTCCCCTTCAACCACCATCCACAAGATCACCTACCATCTAAGAATACACTGTTTGAACATTGCCAATGAACATGTTCTAGTTATCTTTTTAATAATCACTTGTTTATTAGCTGGTTATACATGCCATACCATCCAAAGCCCACATCAGTAGTTCACTGCATAAAACAGCTAAGGATGTATGAACAAACAAGTCACCGTGTAGAGACTCGGAGAGTGAAATTCAACACTGTATGTAATACAAAGAAATCCAGTGCCAATTTACACTTTGAATGAGCAAAATTTGTATTTGTCTAGTTATAGTGAAATAGGACATCCATGTATTTGTTAGCAGAGAAAACTGGAATAACATTCTTGAAAAACTATGACATACATCAAGTCATAGAGATACTCCTACCATTTAACAAAAAAATGTACTCAGAAATTTATCCCAGAGGGCCTCCCTGGTGGCGCAGGGGTTAAATTCTCTGCACTACCAAGCTATCACCAGCTGCAGCATAGGTTTGATCCCTGGCCAGGGAGCTGACCCACATGGCACAGCAGACCTCTTCTGCTTTACCCGATGCTCCCCTCAGCAGTGTATTTCAGTAGATGCGCCTGTCTGCTCCCCATTCTGTCTCTGGTGAATCCTCTCACCACCCCACACCTCTGGCCTACACGCAGCTCTTGTATGCATAAATTAAAAAAAAAATAAATCTTGGGAAGAAAAAAAAAAAAGAAAGAAATTTATCCAAGAGAGATAGTCAAAAAAACCATACAATCGGGGCCTCCCTGGTGGTGTAACGGATTAAGTCGCATCAGTATGAAGCTATCCAGAGCCACTGCAGCACGAGTTCGATACCCAGCCACAGAGCTTCCCACATGACACAGCAGACCTCTCCTGTCTCCCCACTGCTTCCCTCAGCAGTGTACTTCAGTAGATCCGCCTGTTGTGTCCCCACTCTGACGCTGATGAATCCTCTCACCGCCCCACACACACACACACCTCTGGCCTACACCCCAGCTTGTATGCATAAATAAATCTTTAAAAAAATACAATAACAACTATAATAAAGTATTAATTAAAAACCAGCCAACAACATAAATATCGAACACAAAAATTTCAGTAAATTACGGGAGCCTGACTTAATATTTTGCAGCCTTTCAAAATGTAAACATATAAATACTCTCTCTCTCTCTCTCTCTCACTCTGAATGCCAAAAAGAAAATCAACTGTTTTAGATTAGTGACCCTAGTATATAGCAATTCATTTAATATCAATTCCTCAATTATTCCATAATTTAAGAAAGTTCCACCATACTGAGCAACAGGGGTTCCAGGATACAACCTTGATAACATCTCAAACAGTCCACCGTTCCCCTCCATGCTCTCATTGGCCTTAATGAGAACTCTCATGCACCCCTCTTCTCGATGGCCTGTGACAATCCAACACTAGCTTTCCAAAGGCCAACAATCACTTCAACTGGTGTCCTTATTATCCTCACGAACTTATAAGGGGTCAGCAGTGCAAAACAAACATATACTCAAGAAACAAAGAACTCCCACAACCATGTATTACTTCAGCAATCAGCCAGTAGCCAAGCCCAAGTCCAAAGTAAACCTTAAAAGGTCTTGAGAATCCTAGAAACTCAAGACCAACTTGCTGCCTCTCTGGTGAGCAATATCACAATTAAAAGGCAATTAGAACTCAGGGACCAATCTAAGAACTAGGGCCCAGGATCCTGGGTGCAGTTAAAAGGGGAAAAAATAGTTATTTTAACCACAAACATCAAAAAGCTAAAAACTCCAGCTTAAAACACATGGGGGTAAAAAAGTAGCTGGCACTACCTTGTAAATCTTCCCCAGTCAGAGCCCAAAAGGCAGCCTGCTAAGTCATTTTATTAACAGTTGAAGCTTTCTAGAGCTGGTAATGTCTAATAAAAGACTAGTATTGATAATATATCAAAAAATAATTTCAGCACTCATGCCCTATGAGGACAGTAATAAAAAGATCTTTTTTTTTTCCTGTAGTATTTTCATTCTCTAGGTTTAGTAATGAAAGACCAAGATTCTATGATGGATCAAAAAGATTAATTACTGTGAAATAGTACTAAACTGTGTTTCTGTTCAGCAAAAGAGAAATTATTTTAACATAACCACTAAATGGAGGGAGAAGGGAATACAACCATTAGGGTAAAAGTTTAAGCTTTTGGTTCTACTGATAAGTTCTCAGTATTTCAATCCTCAAAAATGGAGATATAGAGTCATTTACGACAATACATATATAGCAAATAACTGGAAAAATAAACAATACTTAACCAAATTCATCAGAGCACAGGGGGATTACCACTCAAGAATGTTGACACAAAAAGTGAAGGACCTCTCAAGTTCCAATCATATGCAAATAGGTTGAGCCCCAGTGCAGTGACTAACTCTGAACAAAAGTGGAAGATTAACCTACCCTCACTTGTCTTCAAGCAAACTCTGACAGAGCAGCAGGCGAGCTCTTCAAAGTAAGCTCGTCATCCAGTTTGTACCAGAAGAAGCCAATTTGTCTGTAGGTATCCACAGATTACCACTGTTTCGCTACTATCCCACATAGCTTGATATTGTCCACCTCGCCTTTTTTGTCCAGGAACTCTCACCTAACTTAGGGTTCCCTTGTCTCTTTCTCAGGCATCACCAAGTCTGTATTTCTAAATAAGACTCTCCTAAACCTTACTCACCTGCAGTTCACTGCACTGGGTATCACCCAAATAGCCCATCAGAGCTCTTTATAATTTCTGAAAAAGAGAGAAGGAAGCCTTTAAATACATAGTAAAAAAAAAAAAAAAAAAACCACTATTGTTGATATATCTGTTCTGAAGCATTTGTGTACAGTATATGGCCTTTTGGTCCACAGTATTTCAATAATGTAGCATAACCAGCTAGCACCAAGAGTCCTGAGATAAGAAAGAGTCCAATGATAAAAGTTTAGTTGAAAACTGCTACTACTCAGCTGTGTGACCTTGGGCAAGCCACTTGACTTCTGCAAGTCTACACTTCTCAGCTGGCAAATAAGACCATTAGACTAGAGAGAAATGAGCAGAGCACATCACAGTGGAAAGACCAAAAACTTTCCACAACAGAAAGCCAGCACCACTACTTACGAGTCTTGCCACATTATGTCAGTTCGTACATGTTGAGCCTAAATTTCTTCCTCTGCAAAATGAAAATAACACCATCTTGGCGTTATTATGAAAATTGAAAGAGATAATGACTTTCAAAAAGCCTATTGTAAATATACTGTGCAGCTTATCATAAAATTCAACAGATGTTAATTACATCACCTCCAGCCCAAAGGTTACAGGAATTAAATTTACAAATATTTCCTTATAAGAGCTACACATCAAAACTTTTTCCAAGCTGTCAAAGGAATGAACTGAGTGTTTCCTAACAATTCAATTACAGTCATCTTAAACTGACAGTACTTTCAGATTATCAATATTACTTAACATCACAGGAAAGGACAACAACATCTAAACTCTGGTTCAGTGGCCACGCCTTCCCTGACCTCTGCCTGGGTTTTCACTTGCTGCCAGTAAACCTTAGCAACAGAGAGGTCTTCCAACAGCCAAATGACACCAACTGTTTTCTATGGTCAGCTCAGGGGACCACAGCTACAGAAGGAGAAAGCTGAATAGAGGCTTCTTTTTTTTTTTTTTTAACTTTGTACACTTTGACGTACTGCTGAAATTTATTTACTATAGCATGCATCAGTTTTGCATTAAAATAAATAATTTCATAAACTATATTAGTTACACATATTGCCTACAGACAGGAAACTCGCCTTACAGGAATATTTTCACCACAAAAAGAATTTGCACAGAAGAAAGCAAAAAAGCAAATTCACATGTGCCGAAAACACCTAAAATATGGCACAGAAGTAACAAAATCACAAACATCCACATTTTAGAATGATTTAGCCAAAAAATATGCCATGCATTTATTTAATTCAGAACCTAACTGATCAATCATGTTCTTTGTTCAAAAGCAAGATGAATAATACAAACTCTGGTTTTACCAGACAACTTCCTGCTCTTACTTGGAAAGAAACTGACTCAATACAATTTTAGGAATAAACAAATGAGTATAGTTCTTTGGTAATATGTTGAAAAACTTTCCATTTGTTTTAGGCAAGTGAGAACTTAAAGAAATTATATACATATCAAAGTTGTAATGTTACATCTATAACATTATTTTCTAAAAGAGGACTATTAACTCTATTAAATTCAGGATTACTCAAAAGTATTATCCTAGTCATCCTAGGAGTGACTGACTACAATGTTTTATGCCGCTCCTAGCCCAAGTTTACAGAAATAATCCCCACTACACCCGTCAATTTAAATGAAATATAAACTGGTGTGGTCACACTCCACACATATCATAGTTCTTTTCTAGAAAACATTTCAAAGTATTACTTAGTCATCAAATTATATTTGTTTGTATACTGATCTAGTTTATGAAAATAAACAACCATAGCAATTTGTTTATAGTTTTTAAGTAGCTGCTCCTCCTCTCTTGTTTATCACCAAGTCCATAAACTTGGCTTAAAACCTTATATGCATTTGAAACAAGAGGCAAAGGACCTTATTTCCTGTGTTGGGCCTGTATTTGGATCTTGACTATAGACTGACAGATAATTATGGGCTAATTTGCATTTTAATATTAATAGCAAGCCGAGTTTTTGAAGAACAAAAGTTTATGTGTAAGATCTGATCTATTTATTTGTGGGTCCCTCTACAACATTCTTAGCCTTTCAAGAATATGCTGCATATTCTTAAATTACACAAGACCCACTGCAAGCAGGAATGACTTCTGGTTGTTCCGCATCACTTCCCTCTCCAGTAAATCACTGGACAGCACATAAACATATACAGACTTTAAAACAATGTAGACTGAGTATAAGAAAAGGAAACTTCCTGCAAATAATGGCAAAAATCAACTTTACCAGTTGAGAGAAGTACTTACTGACTCCCAAAAACTACAGCCTTACCTAAAAATAGTGTCCTAGCTTCCCAGCCAAAAGGACAGGCTAAAAAAGCTATGTCTTTACTCAGCTCAAAGACACAGACTACTTCACCACAACCTTCAATACTATGGTATTTCCCAATTTAGAATACTTTGTGTAACAATTTGCTTGGTGGCCAACCACTAGCTTCACTTTGAAGTGAATACTAACACTTCACATGGTTTGCATGTGTGAAAATTAAGGAAAATGTCTTGACACAGTTCAGGCCAAGCAACATTAGCCACACAAAGTTATCTACTTCTAAATATTCAATTTTAGACTACAGATGGGATATCTCCACAGGCAAAAAGCAGAACACAAGTTATTTTCCACAAAACAACTTATAAACTTAAAAAAAAAAAAGATAAAATGTTCAGATTGGGAAGTCTAAGGCATGAATATGGCTCCCTCTGTAAACCGAAAACAAAATTTAAAATTCATATTTGCTCTGTCAAGAATAAAAATAAAAATAGATGTAACACACACAAGTACTGCTGAGTTTGAAGCAAGGGTGTGTGTGCACTTACAAAAAGATCTTCATTTATGTCCACCTCTCTCTCCCAAATTTTTAAGGCAAAATTTCAACTGCATGCCTCACTCTGAAAAAAAATACAGCACAGCTTATTCTTCTTAAATAAATGTTATAATAGTCTGAGAGGATTCCAAAATCCAAAGGCTACCCCAACGTGTTAAAAAAAAATTTATAATAACCGCTCAAACATAATAACTTACACTTTTCTAAAGAAGCCACAGTAAAATATTTTCAAAGTTCAGAAAACTGCTTGTGAAAAATGTAAAGCTGAACAAACTTTTCTCTCCCCTGTAAAGAATACTAACTGTTCACTAGCACTGTATCAATAATGTCCCTTAAATCCAAAGCATTATGTTAGATTAAATAAAGTAACAATGAGGTCATACACCACGTGACCAGAAAATAATGACAAACCAGTCTTACCCCCAATAAGCTTAAATAAAAATCAATGCTATTGTTTTTATTTCAAAATAACTATGAAAGACATGTACTTTTCAATTTTCCACTGGAGGGCAAGTACTTTTTTATCAGAGTGCCACAAACTGCAGACACACAAAATTCACACATACTAATCACTAAAACTCACGTAGAGTTAGTGATGGACACCAAAACACAGATAAAAAAAAAATAAGACATTCAGTTAAAGTTACACAAGGAAATTTAAATAGACAACCTATAATTACCCATGGTGCAGATATGATCAAGAATAGCTGCAAATAACATTTAACTCTGGAGAAGCTCCACTATGGTTGTGTCTGCTGGAGGCACTGAAGTTTGGTCCATTTCACACATTTTTCCTTTTTAAATCTAGCCCTGCCTATACACTCATTTGACTAAGTGAGATACGGGAAAATAAAGATGGCCCCATCAAATTAGTTTCAGTCTTACCCTTATGAGCTGATTAAAATGAAGAAGAAAAGTTAAATGGTTTTTAAGTGCAATCTCACCTTACACATCTCACCAGCACTGTAGTTCATTAGTGATCAATTACTTCATCCAATTCCTGAGGCAAATAGAAAAGTAAAATGTGTCTATACAACACCAGTAACAGACATGTACCATAGCAAACATTTTAGCAGGCTGAAGTGAAAAGGCATCTAAATATGAAATGGAAAAAGTTAACAAAATGGTGCAACAGGCAGCTGTGCAAATGAGTTTTCCTTTAAAATAAAAATATTTCCATTCTAAGTGATAAAAGAATTGATGTCCTTAAAATCCAAAACATTATAAACAGTTAGCTACTTAGCACTAAGTTTATTTTCAAAAAAGAAAAAGATATAAAGGATATAAACCTCATTAATGTGACTTTAAGAGCGGGTAAAGCTAAGAGCTAACAAGCCAGGGCAACTCCCCCTCTCCCCCCAGTTCCTCTGTCTCTGGAGTTATTATATTAATGATCTGACTAAAAGTGCAAGTTGTGAGTGAGAAGGAATGACAATTTGGAGTTCCAAACAAAACCTGAGGATCTCAACCCAAAAGGAATCCTCCGAGCCAGGCTTTCAGGCCGGTGCGAAGGACCCTCAGCAAAGGGGAGTGTGCAAAAGAAGGTTCAAATAATATGGGGGGAGAGAAATCAAAGTTTCCTACATAAAAGCCCTTGATAGGGGGAGTCTCATAGGAATCTCCTGAAAAGGACAGTCAGTTTTTATTTTTGTTGATGTGCTTGTGGGCCAATAAGAATTTCCGAGGAGGGGGCGAAAGGGAGGGGGGTAGAGGAAGAAAGTGAAGCTCAGGCAAAAACCCTGAGCGGGGGAGGGAAGGGGGCGCACCCCTGACCCACTTTTCCCGACGCCCACTCACGGCGCCCCGAGCCCCACCCCGTGGAAGTCCGAGCCCCGAGGGGGCAATCGAGCAGGGCGTGGGAGGCCCGCACGCTCCCCACCCCCAGCCACGACCCGGAGGAGGGGAGCGTGCAAGGAAGCTCGACTCCCCCTCGCGGAGTGCCGGGGCTGGAGAAACCTTCAGCAGGCTCCCGGCCCGGGGCGGCGAGGCCCCCTTCAAGGCCCGGGCCGAGGGCGCCGCGGCCCCCTGCGGAGGGGAAGGGGACCGAGGAGGGGGAAAGGCTGTAAACAGCCCCAGCGTCCGGGCCTCGCCTCGAAGAGCCCCGCTTCCCAGGCCCCGCCGCGGGCCGCCAGGGCGCCCAGCCCGCCTGGGGGCCGCCCCTCCCGGGGCCCGGGGAACCGGAGGGGAGTCGGGTCGCCTCCCTGGAGGACTCCGACACCTCGCGGAGCAGTCCCAGCAGCAGAGAACGGGGAAGTCAGGACTTACCTGTCATTACTTTCTACGCCATCTTGGATCCACTTGTCAACGTCCCCACAAAGCATTATGGGTAAGAAAGAGCCTTTAAAGTGACTCCCCCCCTCGGCCCCCGACTCCCGCCTCCCGCCGCCGGCGCCGCCCCTCCAGCCGCACCTCCCGCCGGAAAGTTGCCCGGGGTGGCGGGCCGGGCAGGGCGCCCGCGGGCGGACCCCCTCCCCTCCTCCGGGCTCTTTGCATTTAAAATTCACCCCCGTTTTAGAAATGTGACTTTGGGTTCTTCTCTTTTCTCCTGCCCCTGGTCTCCCTTCCCCCCACCCCTCGCCTCCACGCCAGTTGCCTTTGCCCGGCAGCCCTCCTGCCCTGGCAGACACCCCACGTCTGCATTTAATCAGCCCGAGGTTTCCCTGCTGCTGGCAGCAAAGAGCTGCTCATTGATTTATTTATGCGCTTTTATGCGTCTGTTATTGCTCTAGATCCGCGGAGCTCGGCGGCGGGCTCCTGCACCCGCTTCCCGCCCCCGGGCCGCCGGGGGTCTCCTTCAAGGCCCGGGGAGCCCCAACCCTGCAGACTAGCCGGCGCTCTGACTCCGGCTTCTGCGGGCGGAAAGGTGCTTGTTGCGGCCAACAGCTCTGAGGCCGTCGGGCTCCGGGACCTGGGCGGACAGTGCCCCCGAGTCCACCAGCGTCCAAGCACGGTGGGTGGGGGTGGGAGGAAGTAATAAGCTAAATGAACTTTTATTCCTGTTTACTGCCCTTCCCGTTGTCTCCTCCCCTCGGCGGGTAACGTGATCCGCGACCCTGTAAGTGGGGACCCCTCCCCTAGGAATGTGGCTCTGGGCTGTACCGATCTACCCTTCCACAGTCCCGGCTGCGTGCGGACTGTGACTTCTGAGGACAGGTAGCGGGGGCGCGGGCGGCGGGCTCCCGCCGGGGCATGGGCACGCGCCAGGGCTCCGAGGAGGGTCCCCAAGAGGGTCGGGGAATGGGAGGAGAGTGCGCCCGCCCCGGGTCAGCTTGCCGTGTGCCAGCGGGGTAAGAAGGACTGCGGGCGCCTCTCCCGCCCAGAGGTTGCGGGCGGGCGCACTGGTGCACGAAATGCCCCAGGCGGACCCGGCCACCCCACCGAGCCAGCCCGCAGCTCACTCCCGTCGCCCGGGCATCTGCTCGCGCCGGCGGGCTCCTGGCCCCGGAGCCCAGCTCTCCCGCTAATCCCCGCGGGCCCTGGGTGGTGCGGAGCGTGCAAGCTCCCGCGGGCACCCTCGTGCAGTCGAGCCTTGGCCCCTGGAGCCCACCGATCAGCCCTCCCTATCACTTCCCAGTGCCTCGGGTCTCTCTTTTGCAGGCTTTGGGGACCCACTCTAGTTGGCCTTTTTTTTTTTTCCCCAAGCCAGTTTTACAAAGAAGCGTCCAGACAAAAAGCCTGCAGGACATCGAGGCTGGCGAAACTGTATGCCGTACAGAATGCGGTTGAATTATGCTAAAAATAGAATGCGCGGGCCCCGCGTTAGCCGACCCCCACCCCGCCTCCTTGGGTGGCACGAGGAGGGCCCTGGGCCTTGGGACTGTCCGCGTCCACCCAAGGGTTATAAGCTCCTCTAGACCCTACGAGAAGCCTCTCTCTCGAGGAACCTGAACAGATGCTCACACGAGTCCTGCCCCCGGGGAGCTAAAAACTCCACCAGGCAATTGTCCGGGCCAGAGGGGTTGAGTGAGGTGTGGACTCATTAAGAGATTGGCCGAGGATCAGCCTTGAGGGACTGAGCGAGGTAATGAGTCACTCCCGCCGGCCTAGAACTCGGCGTGCCGGGAGGGACCTCCCCTGAGTCACCCGCTACTTAGCTACTTAGCTCCGAATGAGTTGGGAAACTGGAGCCTGGAGTCAGGTTCTTAGACGTTCCAGCGCAGGCAACCACGCGGGGGCAGGGAGACTAGAAATGGAATGCCCCACCCATCTAAAGAAGGCTCCAAGCCTTCCTCTCTGCCGTGTACCCCAGTAATGTTCCTTTTCCAGTTCCCCTTCAGCACTTCGCCTCTCCTGCACTGATTTAATGCTTACTCTGTGTTTACAGAACACCGCTAGGGGTGTGTGCTCTGCTTTCCCTAGAATTAACCACTGAAGAAGCTGAGGAGAGTTCTATGCCTCCCAACCGTTTGTTTAAGTAACTTTCTTGCCTTCTGCAGACCTTAACCTGGAGAAGCACGCTCAGTGGGGTGGGGGGCGTGACTCACCCATTCTTCCACCGCAGGGTGCATCCTAATCCCAGCAAGTCTGGGACTCCAGTGCTGCCTGAACCCGGATAGCCTCCCTGTCTCCAGTCTGCCCCCTACCGTCCATTCTCCATCGGACCAACCCAGTGTCTGTCCTGAAGTGTTACTGCAATCACGTGACCCCTCGGAAGAAATCCCCCATCACATCTAGAATAAACCCCAGCTCCTAATCCTGCCCCCCAAATCCTTGAGCGAGGTGGTTCCTGTCTCCTCTCCCTCATCACAGTTAGTTGCCCCACTGGCCTCCCTACCCGTGCAGCACCCCAGGCTTCCTCTGGAGCTCTGTTCCCCAGATCTGATGATCATCTCATCACCCAGCCATACTTGCCACTCCAAGAGTTGAGTACTTTCGTGGTCCCCATACCAAAGTAGCGCACTCATTATTCTTTGACTCTATTAGAAGTCACCTTGTTTCGTCTATTTGCTAGTTGCTCATTATCTGCTCGCCCCATTATAGGTTTGCTCGCTCAGTGCCTGGTCCAGGTCCCTCCCCACAACTCTAGACACTTAGCAAATATTTGTAGAATGAATAACAAAACTTTTGTCAGGACTAAGGGGAGTGGTGGTAGAAGAACACTGAAACCTGGCATGAGTTGCCAGGACCCTTCAGAACTTTGGGGAGTCCGATGGGGAAAACAAGACCTTGGCACCATTAATGACCCTCCATTCTAATTTTTTTTAAGATTGATTTATTTATGCATACAAGAGCTGGGGTATAGGCCAGAGGCGTGGGCGGGTGAGAGGATTTACCAGAGACAGAGTGGGGAGCAGAACAAGCAGATTGACTGAAGTACACTGCTGAGGGGAGCAGCGGGCAGGACAAGAGAGGTCTGCTGTGCCATGTGGGAAGCTCCCTAGCTGGGGATCAAACTCGTGCTGCAGTGGCTGCACACACTTCATAGTGCTATGACTTAATCCGTTGCGCCACCAGGGAGGCTCCTCCATTCTAATTCTGCTCTCAACACACTGACATAAATAATTCCTCAATCCCCCTCTTCCATCTCTCTTTTCCTCCTCCCCACCCCCACTCCCATCACTGGCTGGCAAAGCTTTCTTAGTTTGCAGACCCAACACTTGGTCATTGGGTCTTTTTCCTTCTACCACCTTGCCATCCTGATCATCTCATTCAGTGTCAAGGCTTCAAATACTGTCTTTATCCTGAGGAAGAGCTTCAGACCTATAGCTTCAGCCCAGAGGCTTTCAAGAGCTTCAGACTCTTGTCATGTCCACTTGGATCTCTCAATGACTCCTCAAACTCCGTATGTCCAAAACTGGGGTGATGGTCTCCCTGGATACAGGTGTGATCCTTCACCATCTTCCTCGACTCCATTATTTGCAGCTCCATCTGGAAAGTTTCTCAAGCCACAATTCCTCCTGTCTTTCTCTCAAATTCTATCTTCATTCCATGTGCAAACCCTGCTTTGCCTTCAGAACATATCCAGTATCTGACCATTATCATTTCCATCACTGCCATTCTAGTCCAATCCTTATAATCCCTTCCCCTTCACCCCCATCCAGTGGATTCCCAATGTTGCTGCCACATTGGTCTAGACAGGATGCAAATCAAATCTTATCGCTCCTCTGCATACCACCCTCTGATTTCTACTCAACTCACTGAGGAAAACTAGAGCCCCACACAATCTGCCTCTCTCATGTCTACCCTCATGCCCCACCGCCTTCTCTCTCACTCTGCTTAAGTTGTGTTGGTCTCTTTTTTCAGTGTTTCCTCTTCCAGTAATATTTCCACATGGTTCACTCCTTGAAAGCCATTGCCCATACTAGTGAGTCCCTTTCTCATCATTCTATTTAAAAGTTAACTACTCCGGGGCCTCCCCGGTGGTGCAGAGGTTAGGCGCTGCTCTGTGGGGCTGTTGGCAGCAGCGCCCCACCGGGGAGATTCCCACATGGCATGGCAGATGTCTCCTGCCTCGCCCATTGCTCCCCTCAGCAGTGTATTTCTGTCGTTCTGCCTGTGCTGCTCCCCACTCTGTCTCTGGTGAACCCTCTCACCTCCCTACGCCTCTGGCCTGTACCCCAGCTTGTATGCATAAATAAGTAAATCTTTAAAATTAATAAAATAATAAATCAAAAAAAAAGTTAACTACTCAGGCCTCCCTGGTAGCACAACAAGTCTCCGCACTACAGAGTTAAGTCTCAGCACTATGAAGCTCTCTGCAGCCACTGCAGCACAAGTTCAATCCCCAGCCAGGGAGCTTCCCATATGGCACAGACCTCTCCTGTCTTGCCCGCTGCTCCCCTCAGCAGTGCTCCCCACTCTGTGTGGTGAATCCTCTCACACCCACACCTCTGGCCTATACCCCAGTTCTTGTATGCATAAATAATAAAAATAATTTTTTTAAAAAATAAAATTATTTAGATGGCAAAGTCTATATGTTTTTTACCACCAGAAAAATGTAATGGTTAAGATGATAAATTATATATTTTTATGTGGGTTTTACTACAACTTTTTAAATAAAAATTTTAAAAAGACAAGCCATGTAAAAGCTAACCAAAAGAAATTAAGGCTTTCTGACAATAAGCATAACTGAAAATAAAGGACATTTTGTAATGGTATAACAAAAGAAGATATACAATTCTAAATTCATGTGTGGCTGGTGCACATAGTCTCAAAATTTATGAAACAAAAACTTGGACAGAATTACAAGGAGGTAGACAAATCTATCATTCCAGTGGAAGAAGTATCAGTAACTGTTAGAACAAGCAGTTCACCTTGTTCAACAAGTAAGAAACAGATCTGAGCTGACTAAGCAAGCTTGACCTAATGTATGAGGAGAGACTAATATGGGTACCCACAACTACAGATCACAGATCCTTTTCAAGTGTGCCTGGAATGTTTATGAAAATGTTTGCAATATAGCAAGTCTCAACAGATTTCAAGTGATCTAAATCATGCAGAGAACATTCTCAGACAATGATGCAGTTCAACTAGAAAATAAGAAAAAAGGTAAGAAGAAAATATCTACATATTTGAAAGCTATATATATTCCTAATGACTATAGGTACTCATCAGTGGATTTTTAAAAATCACAATGAGAATTAGAAAAGAATTTAAACTGAAAGTTTTTGAAAATGCTATATCCCAAAATTAAGATGTAACAAAAGCCACACTAGCATGGAAATTTATACTTTTTAATGCACATGTTAGAAAATGAGAGAGACAGAAATAAGAGCAAGTAAAGTATTCTTGAGAAATAAGAAAATAATAAACAATGAAGGACAAAGAAAGTGCAACTAGATGGAAATATACTTAAAAGTTAATTATTTGAAAAAGACTAATAAAATTAGTAGGCCCCTTGGTGAGACTAATGTTACATAGCAAAAAGAATGCCAAAAAAATGACAAAGGGAACATTTCCACAGATTTTTCAGTCATTAAAAAGATGAAACAATATTATGAACAGCTTATCCCAATAAATCTGAAAAGCTGATTTAAATACACAAGTTCCTTGAAAACAAAATTTACCAAACTGACACAATAATATAAAACTTGAGTAGTCCTTTATCTATAGCTTGTAATTTAAAATCTTTAAAGAAGGCTTCAGGCTCAGAGACTTTCACCAGTGAGTTAATAGTGAAGGAAGAGAGATAACCACACTTAGAAAAACTCCTTCAGAGAAGAAGAAAAGGAAATTATCCCTAACTCATCCAATCAAGACACGAACCTAACAAGGATATGACCAAAAGGAAAATAACAACTTGATCTCACTCATAAACTCTGATGCAAAACACCTAAATATCAGCAAAGTGAATAGACAATGTATCACAAAGAAGGTGGGCTTATTTTTTTTCTAAGATTTATTTATTTATGCACACAAGAACTGGGGTATAGGCCAGGGATGGTGGGGATGAGAGGATTCACCAGAGTGGGGAGCAGAACAAGCAGATTGAAATACACTGCTGAGGGCCTCCCCGGTGGCTCTGGTGGGCAGAGTTAAGTTTCAGCCTATGAAGCTATCCGCAGCCACTGCAAGAGGAGTTTGATCCCTGGCCAGGGAGCTTCCCACAGAGCACAGCAGACTTCTCCTGCCTCTCCCACTGCTCCCCTCAGCAGTGTACTTCAGTCGATCTACCTGTTATGCTCCCCACTCTGTCTCTGGTGAATCCTCTCACCACTCCACACCTCTGGTCTACACCCCAGTTCTTGTATGTATAAATAAATAAAGCTTGAAAAAAAAAGAAAGAAAGAAAGGCATACACTGCTGAGGGGAGCAGCGGGTGAGACAGGAGAGATCTGCTGCGCCATGTGGGAAGCTCCCTGACCAGGGATGGAACTCGTGCTGCAGTGGCTATGGAGAGCTTCATAGTGCTGAGACTTAATCCCTTGTATCACCAGGGAGGCCCAAGTAAGGTGAGCTTATTCTTTTTTTTTTTTTGAAGGTTTATTTATTTATGCATACAAGATGGGGTACAGGCCAGAGGGTCGGAGTGGTAAGAGAGTTCACCAGAGACAGAGTAGGGGGGCAGAATAGGCAGATCAACGGAAATACACTGCTGAGGGGAGCAGCGGGTGAGGCAGGAGAGGTCTGCCGCGCCATGTGGGAATCTCCCTGGCGAACACTGAACTGGTGTCACTGCTGCCTACAGCTCCACAGCACAGCGCTTAACCGCTGCGCCACCAGGGAGACCCAGAAGGTGGGCTTATTCTAAGAATATTCGCTTGATTTAACATTCAATTCTAAATTCACCTTATCAGTAGAACAAAAGAAAAATCATCGGGTCATCTTAACAGATGCAGAGAAAGCACTGAGTAAAACTGAACACCATTTGTAACTTAAAAAATATATGTACACCAGACCTCTGCAAAACTAAACATTATTCAAAGAATCTTAAGTAAATAGGCATAAACCTGTGTGGCAGATTTGGAAATGTGTCACCTTGATGCCCTTCAAGAACTTTCTGCTCAGCTGTGCAGATATCAGCACACAGCCTCCAGCTGCCAGCTCCAACACCTGCCTGCACTGTAGGGAGTTGTCTTGCCTGAGGTTGCACAGGTCCCAGAGCCGCACACATCCAGTGACAGACAGGGACAGGAAAGCCTGGATCTTTCAGCCTCTAAAGCAGGACACCAAAGTACCTGGGGACAACTCCCTACAACACAACTTTGTTGGGTGCATATTACTGTTTGACCCTTCTGCTACCGAATCTTAGCTCCTCTCCATCCTTCTGCAAGTGTTGATCCCTAATAAACACCCTGCACCTCAAACACCTGCCTCTGCCTCTTGTAAAGAATCTAACCCATGCTCCCCTCAGCTGGCACCAGAAAAGTGGTCTGAGAAAGCAAATTATAAGATGGAGTTTGGAGCCAGCTGGGCAAGGAGGTCCCTTCTCTGGTGGTAGGTAGGTGGGCTTCAGGCAGTCCTTGGCACAAGGTGATAATTCAGTTGTTGCAATTCTTGCTGGTAAATGAGAGTGCCCAGGTCAAAATAAGTGTGCTAGCAGATGTAGCTTCTGGTCCATGAGGAAATAGTTGCTGTATGGATAAGGCATCATTAATGCTCTATAGAAAGATGATAAACTGGACCTGCCTGGTGGTGCAACGGGTTAAGTCTCAGCACTGTGAAGCTATCCGTGTGCTGCATCAGTTCGATCCCCAGCCAGCGAGCTTCCCACATGGGGCAGCAGACCTCTCCTGCCTTGCCCGCTGCTTCCCTCAGCAGTGTATTTCAGTCAATCCGCCTGTTCTGCTCCCCACTCCATCTCTGGTGAATCCTCTCACCACCCCCACACCTCTGGCCTATACCCCAGCTCTTGTATGCGTAAATAAATAAATCATTTAAAAAAAGAAAGATGATAAACTGAGAGTAACATGCAATTGAAAGCCAGATGTGAAAACCTTGGCTGCATAGAATGAAGCTCTCATCTCCTGCAGTGGTAAGGCAGAGAAAGCTGTCCGACCCCAAGACAGATCTGTTAAACCAAGGTCAGGGTCCTGGATGGGAAACATGGGTCTCTAACATGGAATAGAGATACAGGACAATGGATCTAAAGATTTTGACTCCCCAAATTCCTGTGAACCTGCTGAGCCCATAGAAGTGACACATTACCCCACATCCCTCAAGTAAGAGCCAGCAATCACTCATGCTAGAACATGATTCAAAAGCCTCCCCCTGAGAAGAGTGTGGGTTCCTCCCAGAATTCCCCCTCCTCAGCCACTGTGTAACTAGCCTGTGCCACAGGACTAAAGGACTATACCCCACAAAAGAGTTGCAAGATCTAAGCATAATGCATTGGCAGCACCCAGGGACTGGATCCTAAGGGTGCTTGATTGAGGAGGGCGAAATATGAAACTGGATAAAGAAGAGTCTTAACTTGGCAGTGTTCTCCTAAGCAATAGGACTTCATATCCTGGCAAGGTTCCTAAGTACAAATGCACTGCTAGAACCATGATAAAAGTGATGGTCCAAGCTGAGAAAGTTGAAATTCCAGAACTGCCACGCTAAGAGGAGAAATGAAAGAGGTCTAAGGACCACTGAACAGCCAGAAGACCCACTAGGTGCTGGTTATGTTCCACAGAGAGGTTCTAATGACACATTGATTACCGGGCCATAGGACTCTGCTGGCTAGGGGGTAAGTCCAGTGGCGACTTCTTAGCAATGGGGATAATAAGATCCTGAAATAGGACTTCCCTGTGGCGCAGGGGTTAAGTCTTAGCACTGTCGTCAGCCACTGTGGCTTGAGTTCCATCCCAGGCCAGGGAGCTGACCCACAGGGCGCAGCAGACTTCTCCTGCCTCGCCCGCTGCTCCCCTCAGCAGTGGATTTCAGTAGATCCGACTGTTCTGCTCCCCACTCTCTCTCAGGTGAATCTTTTTACCCCTTTTCTCCCCTACTTCTGGCCTACACCCCAGCTCCTGTATGCATAAATAAATCTTTTTAAAAAGGCAGGGGAGATAGAAGTCACCCAAAAAGATCTAAAGAGTACAAATGAGATAGTCCCCACTCTGGCTGCCACGTAAACTAAAGTAATCCTTGAGGAAAACTGTAAACCAGCACAGATTCACTAGAGCCAACTGCAACCCCCATATCAGAGATGGTGTGTTTGGCAACAGCAGACTAATGCAGACTCAGACACGTGGTTTGGGGCCCTGGACTGGCCAGATGTGATCTTTTCTACCCCAGTCACTAAGGGTCAGAATTTATATGAAACAGACAGATACATATATTCAGTTTTCCCTCTGATTTAGCCTAACATTTCTACCCTCTAGCATATATTAGTTCAGAGATCTTTACCATCCTGATCTCTTCCAAACCACATGATGTTGTACACCATGTCGATGATGCGCTTTACTTTTCATTTATTCTTTTAAAGATTTATTTTTATTATTTATGCATACAAGAACTGGGCTGTAGGCCAGAGGTGCAGGGCATGAGAGGATTCATCAGAGACAAAGTGAGGAGCAGAACAGGCAGAGTGACTGAAATACACTGCCGAGGGGAGCAGCGGGAGAGTCAGGAGAGGTCTGCTGCACCATGTGGGTCAGCTCCCTGTCTGGGGGTGGAACTCATGCCATAGTGGCTGGCTTTAAGACCACCTCTGGCCTTGGGGGTTGTCTTGGGTTCCCCTTCCAGCACACGTGAAGGCAGGATGAAAGAATCAGTCCCTTACCCTCAAATTCTGTGGCCCAATTACCCACTCTTTCCAGACATCTTATGAGGGATAAAGGAACAATACTTTCTCCCACTCATTAAGCAGCAATTTTTTAAGTTTCTATTGTCACCAGCAACTGAGGGCAGGGAAGAATGGAGAGCCATTGTTTACTGCTCAGGAGTGATGAAAATGTTTTGGAACTAGACTTGGCAGCAGCACATCAAAAATGTGTCCTAAATACCACTGAACTGTTCCCATTCAATGGTTAATTCTATGATATGTGAGTCTCACCCCAACTTAAAAACAAGTAAAAATTTGAAACTCAGTAGACATAGTTCCTAAACAAACAAATGAAAGACTTTATTTTTCACCTTCTTAATAAAGGCAGAAACATTTCTTTCTAAAACAAAATAGACTTTTAAAGAATTTCTGGAATCACCAAATCTTTCTAGTTGTTGTTACTTGGTTTTTTTTCGTTTTCTTTCTTTTTTTTAGATCACACAAAGTGGTTTTTTTAAGGTATACGGGATGGTTTAATATACATATACTCTGTGGAATTAAGCCCACCATCAAGTTAATAATACATCCATCACCTCACATAGTTACCTTCAGGGTGTGGGGGTAAGAATACTTGAGATCTTCCCTGTTAGAAACTCATGCCACTTGGGGCAACGTGGATGGAACTGGAAGGGATTATGCTAAGTGAAATAAGTCAAAAGGAAAAAGAAAAATATCAGATGGTCTCACTTATAGGGGGAATATAGGGAAATGGAACAAAGTGTCAAGAAAAAGACAAAACTTCCAGGCAGACCATAGATCTGAGGCACACAGCAGGGGAAGGGGGAGAGAGGGGGGTCAAAACAGGGGTGGGAAGAGCACAAGGGACTATGATGATGGTTTACAGGTGCCAGGGTGGTAGAAGAATTATGCAGACTACCCCTGAGGAGAGAAATCAAATACTGCACAAAAATGGACAACAACGTAAGAAAATAAAAGATCTTCTCTCCTAGTAAATCAGCATCTACAGGGCCTCCCTGGTGGCGCAGTGTTTGAGCACTGCGCTGTGGAGCTGTCAGCAGCGCGCGATGCGAGTTCGACGCCCAGCCGGAGAGAATCCCACATGGTGCCGCAGACCTCTCCTGCCTCGCCCGCTGCTCCCCTCAGCAGTGTATTTATCTGCCTGTTCTGCTCCCCACTTTGTCTCTGATGAACCCTCTCACTGCCCCACGCTTCTGGCCTGTACCCCAGCTTGTATATATAAATAAATATATCTTTTTATTTATTTATTTTTTTAAACTTGGCCAATTGCTTTTATTTATTTATTTATTTTTTATTTATACATACAAGCTGGGGTACAGGCCAGCAGCGTGGGGCAGCGAGAGGGTTCACCAGAGCCAGAGCGGGGAGCAGAACTGGCAGATCAGAAATTCACTGCTGAGGGGAGCAGCGGGCGAGGCAGGAGAGGTCTGTGGCGCCATGTGGGATTCTCCCTGGACGGGGGTCGAACTCGCATCGCCGCTGCTGACAGCTCCACAGCGCAGCGCTTAACCGCTGCGCCACCGGGGAGGCCCTAAATAAATCTTTAAAAAAAAAAAAAAAAGACAAAAGATTTTTTAAAAAAATGAGCATCTACAGCACAGTATCATTCACTATAGCTGCCAAGCTGGACAGTCCATCTGCAAGAACAGTCATCTCATAACAAAGTTTGTTCCCTTTGGCCAACAGACCCTAGCAACCTCATTTCCCTCAGCCCCTAGCAACCATCCTTCTGGTTCTAGATGTTCAGCTCTTTTAGATCTCAAATGTAAATGAGATCACATAGTATTTATCTTTCTGTGTCTGGCTTATTTCACCAAGCATAATGTCCTTTCTGTTGTTCATCTTTGCCGCTTTGCTTTTCAGTCTTTCTGTTCCTGTGTTTTTTGTGTAGAAGAACTGGGGTATAGACCAGAGGTGGAAGCGGTGGTGGTGGTGAGAGGATTCACCAGAGACAGAGTGGGGAGCAGAACAGGCGGATCCACTGAAATACACTGCTGAGGGGAGCAGCGGGTGAGACAGGAGAGGTCTGCTGCGCCATGTGGGTCAGCTCCCTGGCCGGCGATCGAACTCAGGCCTTAGCAGTTGTAGCGCTGAGACTTAAACCCTAAGCCACCAGGGAGGCCCTGTTCCTGTTTGTTTGTTTCCGTCCACCATCTTTCCTTCTCCCTCTGTCAGTGCACCGCTGTGGATATGGGCGCTTGTGTGCCTGTGGGCCCTTGGGTGGGTCTTGTCCCCCTTTCTCTGACCTTTGAGGTCCGCTGCAGTGGTGAGGCCGCTGTGCTGATTCTGCACTGCTAAAGCAGTCCTTGCACTGCGACAGGAAGGAGCACTTCCTGGGGTCCTGAATCAGCAGAGCAGGAAGGAAATAAAAGGCCACATCACTGTGAAGAGGCAAAAGCCAACGTGAAGGCAGATCTGGACCTCTGCAGAGGGGGCTAGTAACAGCGCAGGGCCTGAGCCCTGCCTCTCTGAACACAAACACGTGGCCTGGAGCGAGGCTCCGTCCAGCAGGGCCATTCTGAGGAGAAATGACCTTGGGCCAGTCCTTTGCCTCCTTCTGCTGCAATTTCTCCCTCTGTCAAGTGGAAAGAATACAACAGCTTCCCATGCATTGTGTGAGGATGCCAGCCTGGCTAGAGTAATTTTGCAGCAGGGTTAGCTCTTAATACTTTCAAAGGCTTCCGGTTTAGACTAGGGAATTTAAAAAAAAAATACCCATTTATTTTCTTCCCGCTTCTCATCTCCCTGGTTTCAATTAATAACTAATGTCAAACAAGCAAACAAACAAAGCAAAGCAGCAACACTTTGGTACCCTATTCTGGGCCTTTGCTATTGAAACCAAGATTTCTTCCACAAAACAATGGCACTAAAATAGGATAATTGGTGGCCTTCCTGGGGACGCAATGGGTTAAGCAGGTTAAGCGCAGCACTATGAAGCTGTCCAGAGCCACTGCAGCATGAGTGCGATCCCAGGCCAGGGAGATTCCCACATGGCGCAGCAGACCTCTCCTGTCTCCCCGCTGCTCCCCTCAGCAGTTACTTCAGTCAATCTGCCTGTTCTGCTCCCTACTCTGTCTCTGGGAATCCTCTCACTGCTCCGCACCTCTAGCCTACACCCTAGCTCTTGTATGCATAAATAAATAAATGTTTAAAAATAAATAAATAGGGTTCTAAAAATTAATGTTCCCCCACTCTTCCAATGGGGAGAGAGTAGAAGGGGTAAGGGGAGGTTGTGGGATGGGGGTGGGGGGAGGGGCTGAGGAGGATTGGGGCAAGAAGGGGAGGAGGGACAGGAAAAGGGGAAAGGGGAGGAGGGGGAGGGGAATTTTAAAAAAAGAGATGAAGATTTGGCCAAGAACCAGCTTGGAAAAATAATAATAATAAATGCCCTTAGGTCCTTCTTTGAAAAAAAAAAAAAGGTATATTTTAATTATAAGTCAAATTTCACTCAAAGGGGAAAAAATAAGCCTTAGGCATTTTCTGTTCTATGTAGTTCACATTAATCTTTTTCTCCAACAGGTAACTTAAAAGGTTTCTGCAGTTTCTACCTACTGGCCAGTTACCTGCGGAAGAAGCTGCTTTGCCATTTTTTAAAAAAGACTTATTTATTTATGCATATAAGCTGGGGTATAGGCCGGAGGTGGGGGTGGTGAGACGATTCACCAGAGACAGAGTGGGGAGCAGAATAGGGAGATCCACTGAAGTACACTGCTGAGGGGAGCAGCGGGCAAGACAGGAGAGGTCTGCTGCGCCATGTGGGAAGCTGCAGTGGCTCTTGATAGCTTCATAGTGCTGCGCTTAACCCATTGCGCCACCAGGGAGGCCCCTGCTTTACCATTTTTACATGAAGTCACAGCAGAGAAAGAGCTGCCAGTGGATGGGCAGGAGTGTGTCTTCCATGCCACTGCTGATGCTGTGGGGTTAGTCCAGTATGCAGAGCCTGACAAAATGCAGGGATTTTTTTTTTTTATGGATTCCACATTCATAACCAAGTCCTTGGCAACCTGCCTTCTCATATGTTGCGAAACAAAAATGTGTTGCCTTAGTGTGTTTTTAATAGACCAAGAAGTTTGTTTGATCCCCAAGCTTGGGTCTGAACCCAGGAACACCGGAGTCTCTCACCTTATTGTCACTGTTTGGGTTAGTGTCTTAATTTCCCTCTATCTTTCTAAAGATGGAGATTTGAGGGGGGTGATTCCCTGAGAGCAGCTACAAGGCCTCTATCACTGCCCAAAAACTCTTCAGAAGGATTTGCATCCAGATTTGCAAAAATATTTTGCAAAACTTGCAAAAATGTGCCCTGCAGTTGTAGATTTTGAAATTACTGGCACAGACAAGCGTCTACCATGGTGAAATTTTCAGAAGTGAGGTGGAGCATATTTCTATAAACAAAACAAACTCCAATCTCTGCAGGCTTCCGTGGAAATATTTATACCCACAGAAATAGCCCTGCCAGCTATAGGATGCTATAATAGAAATTTTTTTTTTTTTAAGATTTAGTTATTTATGCATACAAGAGCTGGGGTGTAAGCCAGAGGTGTGGAGGGGAGGGTGAGAGGATTCACTAAAGACAGAGTGGAGAGCAGAACAGATCCACTGAAATACACTGAGGGGACCAGCGAGACAGGAGAGGTCTGCTGCACCATGTGGGAATCTCCCTGGCTGGGCATCTAAGTTTTGCTGCAGTGGCTGATAGCTTCATAGGCTGAGATTTAACACCTAGCGCCACCAGGGAGGCCCTAACCACTGTTATTTTTGAAAGATCAGAAGCCAAATATACATTCTAACATACAGAATTTATGGAGTCATATTGCATATACATCAAATTTATCTCGCCCCTTGCAAAAAGAATAGGGCCTTTCAGAAAGAACAGATTTAAAGATAACGAAAGGTCAGATATTCTGGTGACTCAAAATCTTCTTGACAAGTTTTCACAGGTTTGCCAGACTCCCTCAGAGTGACAAATGACACCCAATAATAACCTTCATATCCAGAGGCAGAAGATAATTTTAATGTTTTTGTAACTTTCAGAGGCATAATCTTTGCCCCAAGTTGTTGCAAGAATAGTACAAGGAGTTCCCATCCAACCTTCACCCACATTCCTCAAATGATAACATTTGCCAGTTCTCTTTATCTAGCATTCCCTGTGTATCTTTTTTCCTGAAATGTTTGCAAATAAGTTGCAGACACACTGCTCTCTTTACCTGTAAACACTTTGTGTATTTCCTAAAAACAAAGGCTTATGTTGAAACCTCACCACAGTAAGATTATCAAAATCACAAAATTAACCTCACACAATACAGTCAGCTAACCAATAGATTTCTTTCTTTAAGGTTTATTTTTATTTATTTATGCATACAAGAATTGGGGTAGCTTTAAGCCAGAGGTGTGGGGTTGTAAGAGGATTCACCAGAGAGAGTGGGAAGCAGAACAGGAGGATCTACTGAAGTACACTGCTGAGGGGAGCAGTGGGCGAGGCAGGAGAGGTCTGCTGCGCCATGTGGGAAGCTCCCTGGCTGGGTGTGGAACCCAGGCTGTAGTGGCTGCAGATAGCTTGATAGTGCTGAGGCTTTAACCCCTGGCTACCAGGGAGGCCCCCCCAATAGATTTCTTTTGAGGTCTTACCAATTATTCCAATTAATGTCTTTTATGACAAAAGAGACTCCCCAATGTTGGCATCCTTTTATTTTTCTGGTCTGGAAACAATTCTCAACCTTGCCCTGTCTTTCATAACCTTGGCATTTTTGAGAAATCGGTTATTTTGTAAAATGTTCCTCAGCTAAGGGTATATCTGCTGCTTTTCTCAAGATTAGACTCAGTGTGTGCATTTGGGGCCAGGATATTCCAGAACTAATGCTGTGCCATTCTCAGCGTGTTGTATGAGGAGGCACCCGGTGGAGATTTGTCGTTAATGGTGATGCTAACTTTGACCATTGCTTAGGATCGTGTCTGCGGGATCTCCACTGCAAAGTTTTTCTTTTCCCTTTGCTAAAGTTAATAGCTAGCTTGTGGGGGAGCTACTTTGAGACTGTGAATGTCCTCTGAATTTCACCGACTGATTTTAGCATCCTCTGAGGATTCTCTTAATTGGTTATTACGGGCCTCCCTGGTGCCACAACGGGTTAAGTCTCAGCATTATGAAGCTAACAGCAGCCACTGCAGCATGAGTTCGACCCCCAGCCAGGGAGCTTCCCACATGGTGCAGCAGACCTCTCCTGCCTTGCCCGCTGCTCCCCTTAACAGCTTATTTCAGCCAATCTGCCCATTTTGCTCCCCACTCTGGTGAATCCTCTCATCCCTCCCCCACAGTTCTACTCTGCACCCCAGCTCTTGTATGCATAAATAAATCAATCCTTAAAAAAAAAATCGGTTATTACTACGACATTTGCCCGAGTGATTTTATAACACTTTTATATTTTTTTACAAGTAGGATTGAAATTTATTTATTTTAAATTTATTTATTTGCTTTTGAACCACTTGATTGATGTTTAAGGATTCAAATTTGGAATCTGAAAGAACTAGGGTGTAGGCTAGAGGTGTAGGGGCGTGGCAGGATTCACCAGAGACAGAGTGGGAAGGAGAACAGGCAGATTGACTGAAATACACTGATGAGGGGAGCAGCGGGCAAGGCAGGAGAGGTCTGCTGCGCCCTGTGGGTCAGCTCCCTGGCCAGGAATTAAACTTAGGCTGCAGTGGCCGCTAATAGCTTGATAGTGCTGAGATTAACCCCTGGGCCTCCAGGGAGGTTCCCATTTGATTAATTTTTATTTCTAAGTTTTCATGGTTTACAGCCAATAGTTTTTTAGGTGTCAGATCATCTTGTGGGCTCTCATAAATGTCATAGGCCCCACTGCACCCTTAATACCTAGTGACATTTTCAGTTATAACAAGCTTTGTTTACTCTATCTCTGATACAAATATCCCTGAGTTAGTCAAAGCTACTTTTGAAAATAAAAGCACCAGCTTTATTGACATCTAACTTACAGGCCATAAAAGTTGCCCATTTGAAGTGGACAATTCAATGGTCTTTGGTACATTTACAGAGTTGTACAACCATTCACCACTATCAAATTTTAAAATGTGTCATCATTTCCAAAAGAAACCCTTTGCCCACTTAAGTCCTCCCCATCCTTCCCGTAGTCCCCAGAAATCACTAAACTACTTTCTGACTTTATAGATTCGCCTTTTATGGCATTTCATCCAAATGGAATTATATAATAGGCGGTCTTTTGCCACTGGCTTCTTTTAACTTATGTTTTTGTCCATGTTGTAGCATGTATCAATCCTTCATTTTTATCACTGAATAGTATTCCATGTATGGATATAACATTCCGTCTATCCATTTGCCAGCCTGTGGGCAATTGGGTTCTTTCCACTTTTTGGTTATTGCTTCTATGAACTTTATGTGCAAGTCTTTGTGCGGACAGTATTTTCATATCTCTAAGAGTAGAATTGCTGGGTCATGTGGAAACATTTTGAGAAATTGCCAAACTGTTTTCCATAGTGATTGAACTGTTTTACATTCCCACCAGCGGTGAATGGGTGTTCTACTTTCTTGACATCCTCCCAAACACTTGTTACTGGCTGTTTTATTCTAGCTGTCCTAGTGGGTGTAAAACGGTATCTCATTGTGGTTTAATTTGCATTTCCCCAATGACTATTGACATTGCGCGACTTTTCATGCTTTGTGGTCATTTGTATATCATCTTGGAGAAGTGTTTGTTCATATCATTCGCCCTTTTTTTTTTTTAAGATTTATTTCTTTATGCATGCAAGCTGGGATACAGACCAGAGGCGTGGGGCAGCGAAAGGGTTCACTACAGACAGGGTGGGGAGCAGAACAGGCAGATCAACGGAAATACACTGCTGAGGGGAGCAGCGGGCGAGGCAGGAGAGGTCTGCTGTCTCATGTGGGAATCTCCCAGGCTGGGCGTCGAACTCGCGTTGCTGCTGCCAACAGCTCCACAGCACAGCGACTAACCGCTGCGCCACCGGAGAGGCCCGCCCCCCCCCTTTTTAAATATATTTATTTAATTTATTTATTTAATTTACTTTTGCATAAAAGAACTGGGGCATAGGCCCGAGGTGCGGAAGTGAGAGGATTCACCAGAGACAGATGGGGAGCAGAACAGGCCGCTTGACTGAAATACACTGCTGAGGGGAGCAGTGGGCGAGACAGGAGATGTCTGCTGTGCCATGTGGAAAGCTCCCTGTCTGGGGATCCAACTTAGGGCTCTGCAGCAGTGCTAATGAGATAGTGCTGAGACTTAACCTCTCTGCCACCAGGGAGACCCCGATTTCTGGCCTTATAGAGCACAGCTGGTATCCAGTTTTGTTAGCACTGTACATGTGCGTTTCCAATTCCGTCAGCACCTAGGTGGCAGTGATAGCAATGGAATCTGGGTGTTACCTACAGAGCAGCACCATGTCTGACTATCAGGCCCTGCACCCATGAGGTCCAAGTTCAGGAAGCCTCAGTGGCAACCAATCATCAACACAGATTTGTGAATATGTCTAACTACCCTAGTATTTCCTGAGGCAATTTTTTGAAAATAGAAGAGGCTGCTATAAAGCAGTGAAAGGTTGGAAGCTTCGAGCAACCGAGATTTGGGCATGCCCTTAAATGAGGCCCAGGCTCTATCCATGGATTGGTAAGTCTGAACACCAGTCTAGGCGTGCAGTGCACAACGGGGAGCTGAGCACGCTTCCTGTTGATGCAACGCGGCACGATCTAGCCAGGACTTAAGAACAGGGAAGGGGATCAACTGGGGATGCCAAGGCCAGAAATTTGGAGCTGAAACTTGAGGCCAACGAGCATCGAGGGTCAAAGGGAAAATCAGGAGTGAGACAGAGAGCTAGATCAGGAGCCAAATGTCAGGACACACACAGTAAAGTTGAGAAAGAGTAAAAATGAGAGACACTGGAGACAGAAACCAAGAAAAACATTGCAGTGGGGTAATCTTAAGGTTGGTTTAGAGGCAAAATAAGTAATTTTCTCACCAGCCAGCCTTTCAGTAGCTCAGCTTTCTGCACCCCGGGCTGGGGGAGGGGAGGGTCACAGCACAGCTGCTCCATGTTGAGTCTTTGAAGATCCTGACACAGGACATGAATTTGAATGGCCCCTGGGTGCCCAGTGTGGTGCCATGTAAACTTGTGGACGGAGACCAGAGTGTAAGACAAAGTCTGTTCTCAGGCAGCTGAGAAGATGGCTGGCTTAGATGTTTCCAGGGCTGGCACAGGTCCTGTGGCAGCCAATGACCAGCCCTAATTCATAGACACATGGCCAGGTCTAAACAGCTGGGCCCAGAAGTCCCAAAACCTACAGTCAGCAAGCGAGACACCCAATAGTGTAAGTTCCAGTCTGAGGGCAGAAGATTGATGTCCCAGCTCACCAGTCAGCAGCAAAAGCTCCTCCTCAGCTTTTTGTTCTGTTCACACCTTCAACTGATTAGATGAGGTCCACCCACATAGGAGGTCAACCTGTTTCCTCCATTTACTGATTTCTCACTTTATTCTCACATAATGGGAGGGGCTAGTTCGCATGCAAGAGCTGGAGTGCAGGTCAGAGGTGTGGGGCGGTTGGAGGATTCACCAGAGACAGAGTGGGGAGCAGAACAGGCGGACTGACTGAAATACACTGTGAGGAGGGGAGCAGTGGGCAAGACAGGAGAGATCTGCTATGCCATGTGGGACACTCCTTGGCCGGGGATTGAACTCATGCTGCAGTGGCTTCGGATAGCTTCATAGTGCTGTGCTTAACCCCTTGCGCCACCAGGGAGGCCCCTCCTTGGGGTCTCTCTTATAAGGGTACCAATTCCATTCATGAAGGCTCTGTCCTCGTGACCCAGTCACCTCCCAAAGGCCACATATCATCACTTGAGCATTAGGTTTTTAACATATGATTTTTTAAAAAAAGATTTATTTATTTATGCATACAAGCTGGGGTGTAGGCCAGAGGTGTGGGGTGGTGAGAGGATTCACCAGAGACAGAGTGGGGAGCAGAACAGGCAGATCGACTGAAGTACACTGCTGAGGGGAGCAGCCGGGCGAGGCAGAAGAGGATTGCTGCGCCATGTGGGAATCTTCCTGGCTGGGTATCGAACTCGTGCCGCGGTGGCTCTGGATAGCTTCATAGTGCTGCGCTTAACCCATTGTGCTACCAGGGAGGCCCTTTTAACATACGACTTTTGAGGAGACACAGAGCAGCAACCTGACTCCCCCAAAACAGTTTATTCCTTTGGAAAGGATATCATCAATGGCCACACTGCAAGTGGGTCTCCCCTTCCCATTCCACATGGCTTTGGGTCAGTTCTTAAGCTCTTCAAAGCAGAGTGGCTTACACACTAACTAGTGTTCAGGATGTACTTGGTTTAGTGAAGGGTGATCAGAGTTATCCAGACCAGGCAGCGGGTGACTCCTTTGTCCAAGATCCCCTTTGGGCATCAGCAACCTTCTCTTTATGGGTCATTAGCAGCAAAGAGCACCCACTAGAAAAACGCAGGACCAGAAAAACTTGCTCAGTGAGTCACTCCACAAAGCACAGACTTTCCTAGGAACTAAAAAGGACAGGCTTAGTGAGGGGTGACCCTGAGTGCAAAGAGACATTGCTCTCCCCCCTCCCTCCAAAGTATCTCAGTGTTCCCTCATTCCCCATGGCAGCCATTCTGCTTTTCCAAGGGCCACAGCGAGTCCTAGTTTTGTTACTGGGAAAATCCAGGTCCTTTGCCTGCCACTTGCCAGAAGCCAAAAAGGCAATGGCAGAGATTGAATCTTACAGCTCACACTTTCAGATTTGCCAGCAAATCTGAAAACAGCAGAGCATCATGCCCCCAAGAAACTGTTCTAACACCTCATCTCTAGCTGGCTGTCTCATAGCGAGTTAAGCAAAGACAGTTATCAGTGAATGGGCTTTCACTTCAAGCGGTTAACAACTCTAAAACCTGGTGGTGCTCAGTCAGGTCACGTGTCAAACAGCACGTGTGTGTGCAGGTTCCTGTACTATGCACGGAGCCCTTTTCATTCCCCTCCCCAAGTCCATGTCAGTTTCCACAATCCTTTTGCTGATTCATCGTCTTCTTTTTTTTTTAAAGATTTATTTATTTATGCATACAAGAGCTGGGGTGCAGGCCAGCGGGGTGTGTGTGTGTGAGAGATAGAGAGAGGATTCACCAGAGACAGAGTGGGGAGCAGAACAGGCAGATGACTAAAGTACACTGCTGAGGGGAGCAGCGGGTGAGGCAGGAGAGGTCTGCTGTGCCGTGTGGGTCAGCTCCCTGGACAGGGATCGAACTCATGCCTCAGTGGCTGAGATAGCTTCATAGTATTGAAACGTAACCCCTTGCACCATCAGGGAGGCTCCCTTTTGCTGATTCTTAATAACTCTATCCACTCCATGAAAGTGTTTGCTTTTGTGGATTTTCCTATGGGATGTTTCTGAGCTCAGTCTTCCAGCCTCGTCTTGAAGACTACCATTCCACCCCTTCAACACCTAGCTTAGGACTTGATGTTTCAAATGCAAATTTGCTTCCTACTTTGCCCTTTCCCAAGATTCATCACTAGTTCCCCTTTGCACCATGACCCAGAGCAACAAACAGCCTGACCCACCCAGGCTTGCGAGCCAGCTTCACCCTCATTCCATTGCCTCATAACTGTTGGCCAAGCACACCCTCTCCCCTGCTCAGCCCCGACTCCCAAGCTCCTGGCCTGGGCTAATGGCCAGGCAATGAAAGCTGGACAGTTTCCAGATTTTGCAGAAACTGGAACTGTTACAGGACAGGGAGAGGGGCCCCCAGGACCCCCAAACCTGCCCATTCTAAATAGGTTCTGCCACCCGCCGCATCAACACAAAACATATGACCTTTAATGGAAATAAACTTTAATACAATTAGAAAATACAGAGAATATAGTTTTTAAATCAAGCAACCAAAGTTACCCATCCCCTCGTGGGTAAAAGTCCACCCAAATGGGATTAGCCCAAAGCAAGGCCCAAAACCCTGCCACAGTCTAAAGCACCTTTCGGCAGGGACCCATAGAAAAGGCTCAGAAACAGCCAGACAATTCTGGGAGGAAAAGAACAAAATCAAAATC